>QFEF01003208.1:0-13421 GCA_003316035.1 Neoboletus subvelutipes | reverse complement strand
GATAACGGCGGGATCGGCGCATCGTGGTTTGGGAATATGACTGACCGACCTATGAACGAGGTGGACATCAATGAGCATGACCTGGATGCGAGGTAAGAGACGGCGACGCAGGTTTTCATTTGAATGGAGGGACGCACCATAGACGTAACAAAGGATACCAAGCTCCAAGGGTCGTTGTCTCCACCTGTAGATGGAACCCTCTGGTATAGGCATCGCATATCTCCACGGTCCACGACTTGCTTAAGGCATGATATAGCAGCATCTGGCTTCTTCGAACGAGTGGTCCTCCTCTGTCGATCTATTAAAACTCGACGTTACTGATCCACAGACCCTATTGATGATGAGTGAGCATTCCGCGGGCTGACCCCGGGATCGTGGGCATAGAAGAGCTCGCATTTGATCCTGTTTGTTCACCTGAGAATCCCCCGGCACGAACTGCCTTGCGCTGCGCCGCGAAGCTACATTACCAACTGCCGTGAAGACACCATGGCGAGGTCGGGTAGCTAGCCTCTCTTTGGCGAAGAGTAGCTCTGAATTGGATGAGGGGGAACCGTTTGTGCCTAGGTAACCTGCTCCCACTGCAGCGGTGACGGTACTCACCAACTCTATGCGTAGGCTCGCCTCCGTTCAATACGCCCAGTGAGGCACTGACCGGTTCGAGTCGCAGATGGATGGTAGGTAGAGTTGATATCCCGGATTACATGGCAAAATGATTCGCTTCCGCGGCAGAAGTGTTAGTAATGCACAGGCATTTAGTAAAGTTTGAGGCTGCACTCCAGGGTAGTTACTTATTAGGCCAGTTCACACGGTAAAGCTACGTGGCTGTAATCCCACGGTACCCATCCAACACCTCTCAACTTCCAAACTTGGCGCTTATCAGTCGTGCAGCACTCGCCTCTCAACCTTCTTACTCGCTCCCGCGATGAAGGGCTTCAAGAAACAAATAAAACACCTCCGATCCCGCATCACCAGTAGAGACTCGTCTAAGTCGTCTCCAGCGCCTGCCCAACGTTCCGATATACTGAACATACAACCCAGCGCAATCCACAGCGAGTCGGACACTCTCCTGACTCGATCCAAAGATATTGGTGCTCTCGTTCCCGAGACACAGCCTATGGATTCAGATACACCTAACGAACAGGTCATAGATCCCGTCTCTCTCGAGCCGCACTCTGACAATTCGAGCATTCTTGATACCCAGACGAAGGTTTCAAATATTGCCCACTTCATGCAGCATGTCGACCCAGACCTCATGAAGAAATTTGGACGGTTTAGAGTACTCATTATTGGCAGGGCGAATGCAGGCAAGACGACCATTCTCCAGAAAATCTGCAACTCGATGGAGGATCCGGAGATCTACAATGATCAAGGGGAAAAGGTACAGTTTACATAGCCGGGATATGCTGGGTGCTAATTCCGTCGACCTGTGATCAGGTCGATTTCGTGATCAAGGGGTCCAGGGAGGTGAGTGTCAGAGCTACCCTGAATATCATCATAGGGTCATTGCAACCCATCTCACTTTCCACAGCGAGGACTGCATGACATCAGCTGTGAGATGGTCTTCAAAAGCAACAAGAAATTTGTTTTCCATGACTCTGCTGGTTTCGAGGCTGGCCGTGAGGATGAGTTTAAGAAGATGAAGAACTTCATCACAGAACGTGCGAATACGACTTTCCTCAAGAAGCAGATCCATGTCATATGGTGGGTGGGTATTTTGATTTGATTTTGACTACTACATTAATATGAACAGGTATTGCATCCCAATGGATCAATTTCATCGAGCTGTCACAGTTGCAGAGGAAAGGTTCTTTGGTGAATGTGATACTGGAAAGGGTGAAATTCTTCTTGATGATGCTTTCTGAGCTCATTGGTTTGGGAGTTAGTGCCAGTTGTGGTGCTATTCACTAAATGTGATGCTCTTATGATAGAGACATTCCAGCCTGAAGATCTTCTACTGCCTCTAGAGGATCAACTGGTGAGGCAGAGGGAGTGTGCTCAAGAGAATTTTGACAAGAGAAATATATGGGGGGATTTGTGCAAGATGGCATTTCCTCCACAGGCATTTGTGCAACTGGAAAGTTTGTATAAATATACTCTTATTTCTATTCCATCCTATTGATGATATTCCAAGACATGGATAAATCTAACACAGAATGTGACATATTGTTGGAACAGACTGCAGCTGCATTGGATGATCAATCATTGCAGATGTTGTTGATTACAGCACAAGAAAAGAATATCCTACTATGCATTGAGTATGCAGTCAGACAGTAAGTGACAGTTTTTTGAATGTAAATAATTATACATTAATGCCATGAAGTGCCCTGCTGCCTTATGTTGAGTTCAGGACCACTGAAGAAAAGGATCTTGATTTGGTTGGGGCATTGGCAAGCTGGTTTCCACACACACAGGTAAGTTGTATATCAATGGTTTATTAGGATATAAAATGATTTGTACTTGAATGATGATGATGGATTGTTACTAGGTAATTAGCAAGATATTAAATTAAAAAGGGGTTGACTGATTGATATTTTCATTTATTCCATGAAGGAAGTGAGTTATATAACACAGTTTAATGATAACAAACTCACATGGTTTATTGTATTAATAGCATGTGAGTCATGACAAATGAATGATGTTTCTGAACTCATGCCACTGCTCCTGCATTACTAGCAAGTGAGTGTTTTGATGGATATATAATATATGAATAAGAATCTTGACTAATGAATTCATATTTTGAATTCAAAGGGGGTAAGTCATACAGAAGTACATTCAACTCGACATGATGAAAGGGATTCATATCATGTCTACTGCTGCTCTTTTCCTTCCAGGCAGTAAGTTGTATGATGTTTATTGAGAGGGAGTATCTCTAATATACTAACATTTGTTTTCATATGACATGATAGGGGGTAAGTAGTTGAGTATGTGTTTGAAAGACAAAACTAAGAATCACATGTCAATGAATGCAATGATTATTGGATATAAAGCAAGTAAGTGGGATGTGCATGTAGCTCAAAATTTTGCTGACAATTTCTTGGTCACCCCTACAACTGCTGTTTCAATGATAGTTTGTAGGTGACCAAGTGCACATTTGAGGTAGTGTATTAATTGTGGGCCTGTGATCTGTTCACTTCAATAATAGCTTGTAAGTGATCTGATGTGGATTTGAAATGACAAAGCTACTGATTAGTGTGCCTTCTGCTGCCCTCCAATTGGTAGCGAGTAAGTGGTTTAACAGAGACTTGAAGTAAGAATGCTGCTAATCAGCATGTCTCCTGCTGTTCTCCTATTGATACATAGTATGTAAGTGGTCAAATGGACATTTGAAATAAGAATACTGCTGATTAACATGCCTTTTGCTGCTCTTCCATTGATAGCGAGTAAGTGATTTAATGTTGATTTGGAATAAGAATGCTGCTGATTAGCATGACTTTTGCTACTCTCTGATTGATAGCGTGTAAGTGGTCTAATATACATTTGAAGAGAGAATGTGACTAATCAGCTTGCCTTCTAATGCTCTTCAATTGCTAGAGAGTAAGTGGTCTGATCTGGATTTGAAATAAGAATGCTGCTGATCAGCATGTCTCTGGCTTCTCTCCCATTGATAGACAGTAAGTGATTTGATGTGGATTTTAGATGGGAATGCCACTCATCAGCATGCCTCTTGCTGCCCTTCCATTGATAGAAGGTAAGTGGTTTGATGTGAGTTTAAAATGAAAATGCTGCTGATCAGTATGCTTCATGCTGTTTCTTCATTAATAGGGAGTAAGCAGTCTGATGCAGATCTGAAATGAAAATACTGCTGATTAGCATGCCTTCTGTTACTCTCCCATTAATAGGGAGTAAGTGGTCTGATGTAGATTTGAAGTGAGAATGCTGCTGATCAGCATGTCCTTTATTGATACATAGGTGGTGAGTGGTCTGATGTGGAAATAAAATGGTAATGCTACTGACCAACTTGTCTCCAATTAATAGGAAGTGAGTGGTTTGACATGGATTTGGAATGAGAATGCTACTGATCAACATATGTATGTGTCACCCACTGCTCTTCCATTAATAGACAGTAAGTGGTCTCATATAGATTTAAAATGAAAATCTTGTTGAATAGCATATTTCCTGCTCTTCCATTGATAGATTGCAAGTGGTCTTATATGCATTTGAAATAAGAAAACTACTGAGTAGAACACCTCCTGTTGCTCTTTCATTGATAGTGGGTAAGTGGTCTGATGTGGATTTGAAATGTAAATATTGCTGATCAATGTGCCTCCTGCAACTCTGACATTGGTAGTTTGTAAGTAATCTGATGTGGATTTGAAACAAGAGTGCTGCTGATCAGGATGTCTTCTGCTGCTCTCCCATTGATAGGAAGTAGGTGGTCTAATATGAATTTAAAATGAGAATATGCTGATCAGGATGCCTCCTGTTGCTATTCCATTGATAGTTTGTAAGTAGTCTTATTATTATATGAATTTGAAATAAAAATGCTGCTGCTAATCAGTATGCCTTTTGCTCTCTTATCAATAGGGAGTAAGTGGTTTGATGTAGATTTGAAATGAGAATGCCACTGATTGGCATGCCTCCTGCTACTTTCCTATCAATAGCGAGTGAGTGATTTGAGGTGAATCCAAAATGAGAATGCTGCTAATTGTATGCCTCCTGCTACTATCCCATTGATAGGCAGTAAGTGGTCTAATGTGAGTTTGAAATAAGAATGCTGATGATCAACATTGCTCCTCCTATATATTCTTCCATTGATAGGTGGTAAGTTGTTGTTTAATGTGAAATGAAAATGGGAATGTTGTTGATCAGCATGACTACTGCTGCTTTGCCATTGATAGCGAGTAAGTAGTATTGTAAGGATTTGAAATGAGAATGCTGCTGATCAACATGCCTCTTGCTGCTTTTCAATTGACAGCAAGTAAGTGGTCTGATCTGAATTTGAGATGAAAATGCTGCTGATCAGCATCCCTCCTGCTCTCCTATTAATAGGAGGTAAGTGATCTGAAGTATATTTGAAATGAAAATATTGCTGATTAAAATATCTTTTGCTACTGTTCCATTAATAGGGAGTAAGTGGTCTGATGGCAATTTGAGATGATAATGCTGCTGATCAGCATCCCTCCTTCTGCTTTCTCATTGATAGCGAGTAAGTGGTTTGATGTGGATTTGCAATCAGACTGCTACTGATCAGCATATCTCCTGCTGTTCCATTGATAGGGAGTAAGTAGTGTGACATTGATTTAGAAAAGAATGCTGCTGATCAGAATGCCTCCTGCTGCTCTCCAATGGATAGGCAGTAAGTGGCCTGATATGAATTTGAAATGGGAATGCTGTTGATCAATATTCCTACTGCTCTTCTCCCATTGATAGGCAGTAAGTGATCTCATATGGATTTGAAATGAGAATGCTGCTGATTAGCATGTCTTCTTTGGCCATCCCATTGATAGACTGTAAGTGGTCTAATGTGAGTTTGAAATGATAACACTGCTCATTAGCTGCCTCCTGCTGCTCTCCCATTCATAGGTGGTAAGTGGTCTGATATGGAATGAAATAAGAATGCTGTTAATCAGCATGTTTCCTGGCATTGTTCTTCCATTGACAGCAAGTAAGTGATTTGATGTGGATTTCAAATGTGAATGCTGCTGATCAGAATGCTCTCTGCTATTCTCCCATTGATAGCGAGTAAGTGGTCTAGTGTGGGTTTGAGATGAGAATCCTACTTATCATTTCTATTATCATGACCCCTCCACTGATAGTTTGTAAGTGCTTCTCCATGCATAGGAAAGTGCAGGATCAATTCATGTTCTTTTCTTTTACCACTTTTCTATCAATAGGAAGTAAGTGATCTGAATTGAAATTCCAGCAATAATAGCTGGCATTAATCTTCTTTCCACTTTTCTTTTCACAGGGGGTGAGTAATTTGCAATACACTGACAATGTGGACATCACTAATACATATATGCATATTGAAAATGCATCCTTCAAAACAGAATGTATGTAACCTGTTCACACTGTTGATTTTACTATCTTGACTCTGGTAAAATTATATTATTGCTTAGCTGGTAAGTACTATATCTTGCCACCTTTATGGGTCATTTAATTCTGAATTTATATTTCTCTAGGATGTAAGTTCAGTTTATCTTTATCCTGCAATATTTTGTGTTATCAACATTTATGCTTTGTCAACATTCAGACAGTAAGATATTGATATAATAATAACAATATTCCTATTCATAATCCAAACAGACTGTCAGTTTTTACCCTCTACATCCATATATTACAGCTAATATTGTTCAGATTGTTACACAGCCTCAATCTCTGCCTGTGAATTTTTATAATTTTATTGTCCAGTGTATTTGCTGAAATAATCTCATATCTTTTAGGTTTCTCTTCCAACAAGAGAGACAATATCCATGGCATGTATATTTATAGACACCCATTTATCATACCAATGATTTTATGTGTTTCAGACTGAGACAGCCAATGCATGGAAAAGTGTCCTTCAAGATGGCATTGGTAAATCTATCAATTTTGAATTTTGAAAACTTTCATATCTTTATTAATAGAACTTATACTGCTTCTTCAATACTCCTTCACTCTTGTTCAAAACCATTCCAAGGACCCCTTTGCCCTGGCAGTAGAAAAGTATACAGCATCTGGAATATCTGCTCAGGTGTCCAAGGAGCTGGATGGGCTCCTTGCCAAATATTATGCTGCCAATAACGAAGATGAAAAGATGATACTTATTATGGATGTAATCATGCACCACCCTCTATGTAAGTAGTGAAGTGACATGGTTTCCATATATTGTACTAACTTGATCTCACAGTGTAGGCTAGATGTCATAGCTTGTAGAACTTGCAGTTCTTTTTTCCTTAAATGTGAGGTGGATGAACCTCAAGTTGGAGATGATATGCAGACTAGATATGTAAATTGTTGATGGCAAGGATATGTACAACCTTGGTTTGCTGCTATAATGTATGGATCATGGTTCCAATTTCCTTCTACATGTGAGATACAATGTAAACAGCCCCGGGCTTTTGTCACTTGACCATGACACTGGATATTGTGAGCTGCCATGACAGTCATAAGCACCAAAACAATGGTGATTGTCTTTTCAAAAAGTCTACAAGGTTATAAGGTTGGCACTCTCAGTGATGAAGTGGGGCGATGCTATGGTCAAGTCAACCTTTGCATCGGTGCCCAGCTGTGCCATTCCAGCGATCCACAACGGCGCATCACGCATCATGCTCGATGCTCGGCCGCCCGCTCACCACGGCATAGGATGGATCGGCGTTGATGTCTAGTGTTCGATCTTGGAGGTCGTAATTTTGACGAGCTCCAAAACCGTCGGTTCCAGCCCGTACCTGCATGCCGCTATCATGCCATTAATCCGATACAAGATGAGCAAAGACCAAAGTGGGACACTCCAGAAATGGCCACATGTGATATGTTGCCCTCTGCTGCTCACAAGTGATGAGTGTAGTAGTCGTTAAAAAACTTATCTTCGTAGCTCTAGTAGTGGCTTTGCTTCCTCTACGCTCTCGGTCATAACGCCTCCGCAACGCAGGGCCAAAAGAAGCGATTTGTCCAGCAGGTCGAGCCGGCATCAGTACGACAACAATTGGAACCACAAGAGGTTGATATTCTCTTCGGATACTAATAGATTGCGATAATTTGGTTTACGCAATATCGCGCAGAATTTTCTTTGTCTCGCAGGAATTTCCTCGGTGCCAGCTTCAGTAAACCGTCCCTTGGCATGCCGAACTGCAAGGCACACAACTAGTAAAATCACTGCTCAGTTACGTTCTGATCACCACAGGATGCCTTACCAAACGGCGTGCAGTCTATCCTTCAACTTTTTTGTCGACCACTCATGAAACGTTTCATTTTGTCTATCTTGTTGCGTTCCCCTGGTTCAAATCCGAGACCGTCGTGGAGAACGAAAGGCTTGTTGTTCGCTGCGATACATTCGCGGTCAATGTCCGCTTGTCCTCGTTGGCTTTTTGGAACGACCTGCAGGCAAGAGTAGACTCAGCACATCGTTGACCCCAAAGACTTTCTGAGTTAGGGTAGACTTTCCGACACCGCTCTAGAAATTTGACCCTCAGCAATCGACCACTGTCGAATATGTAGAAAGATAGAGGTTTCACATGATCAACAGTCGGAAGCTTCCAGTAATCAGCTAAGTGTGGTGGTTAAACAGCGTAAAAGCGTTCAGAATATGCTAAAGATGTGACGAGGGTAACAAGGCGTCATGAAAACTTTCACTGGGGGCCGGATAACAAGTGACGCCAACGGAGACTTCGATATCGTTGAAGCATTGTTTCAAAGGCCAACATGAGATATGTTCACTCACGTTTCTTCCTGTGTTCATCGTCCTGAGCTCCAGCCATGGCCCCGCTGTGGTCGATTCTGCATTGATACGGACAGTCGGTCCCGGGCTGACAGTTTCCTGAGATAAATGGTGAAAATTCACGTTCACCGGTCGATGCGACTAGATATCTCGCAGAGTGCAATCGAGCACTTCCTTGTGCTCACGACCAGGGGAGACCTCGTCCAGAATCTTCTTTTCCAAGCTTCCGGTTTCCGTTTGGAATATGATGTGGTCGACAGTCTTACTGAATTACTGCCGACGATGGACGATAATGAGCATCGTTCATTGGCAGGGAATTGCTTCCGGAAGTGTTTGCTGGCATGTGAGGAGAAAAGAGATGGACCGCTTCATCCTCGACACCTGTCGACTGCAGAGCAGGGATATGGTCCATGGTCTCGAAACGGTGGCTTGAAACGGCGGAAGCGTTCAGGGCAAAGTCTTCTTTTGATCCATCCTACATCATTCATGTGGCCAGGCCGTCGACCGTTGATATACCGATTTCGAGTATCACCGGGACCACTAGTACTTGCACTGTTCGGAGCCTACTCGCGTCTTGACACTATGGTCGTTATATAATCATCACAATTCATGCAGTGCCATCTTTTGACCATGACGAGCAAAAAAGAAAAGCCGCTGCACTCGCTGATCGCTGGGACGACGGCGGGGGCTATCGAAGCGTATGTCGACACCAGTCTCGTCGAAAGCGCACTCGCTCAACGCGTTTAGCAAGTTTCGTGACCTATCCAACCGAATTCGTAAAGACACGCTCCCAGTTTGGTGGCCAGGTCCGTCCGCGTCCGTCTGTCTGCACGCTCGCGCTCACTGTACCAGCGAGAACCACTGCTGACGATCATCCGCACGACCATCCGCGACAAAGGCATCACTGGTCTCTATTCGGGTTGTTCGGCGCTCGTCGTCGGAAACGCCATCAAAGCAGGCGTGCGCTTCGTGAGCTATGACCACTTTAAGAGTCTTTTGGCAGATTCAGAGGTCAGCACGTTTCTCTCTCTTTTTTTTTTCTATTTCGCCTCCTCACACCCCACAGGGCAAAGTCAGTGCGCCGAAAAGTCTTCTCGGTCAGTGCAATTCCAGCGTTCATCTGTCCACGTGACTCATTGTGCGATAAGCTGGCTTGGGTGCTGGCATGATGGAGGCCATCATCGCTGTCACCCCTTCGGAAACGATCAAGTGCGTATCCTGCGCTCGTTCCTCCTTTCTCGCCAACCCCAACCCTCTAGAACGAAACTCATCGACGATGCCAAGCGTCCGATTCCCCAATACCGTGGTCTCGTACACGGCACCATGTCCATCGTACGCCAAGAAGGCATCGCGGGCATATACCGAGGTCTGTTCCCCGTCGTACGTCCACTACCTCTACATGTTCCCTACACGGTCTACATCTCGTCCTAGATGATGCGACAAGGTGCCAATTCGGCGGTTCGCTTCACGACCTATACCACCCTCAAGCAATTTGTTCAGTCCACCGCACGCCCGGGACAACAACTCCCGACTGGGATTACGTTTGCTATTGGTGCTATCGCGGGCCTCGTGACCGTATACGTCACGCAACCACTAGAGTACGTCTTTTGTGTCCTTTGTCGTGCTTCAACGTACGTTTTGACGTGTGAGATAGTGTCATCAAGACGCGCATGCAGTCTCTCAGTGCTCCTCGCGAGTACAAAAATTCGTTTCATTGTGGTTACCGGATTTTGACAGAGGAAGGCTTGCTTCGATTCTGGACCGGAACGACGCCGAGACTAGCGCGGTTGGTGGTGAGTAGTCAACTAGGATGTCGGTTCATCCACAGGATGACTTTTCGCCGCAGATGAGTGGTGGAATTGTCTTTACGATATACGAAAACATCATCAGGGTCATTGGAGATAAAGCATAGTCTGTTCACTTGACGGTGGTATTGTACATCAGCTTTGGCTATCAATGCCCATTCTTTCCATCCTGCTCGATCAAGATCTTGGTCAGTGTCGTCAATTCTGCCCACTGACGCTCTTCCAGTTCCGTGAGCCCTCTGCCAGAGGCTTCCGCTCTCTGTATCGCATCAATGAAATTGCCTGCTGCCTCCTTTGCCTGCGACAAGGACGCACTGACAGTACCCGGCACGTATATTTCTGCCAGATGGGGATGAGACAGACGAGCGATCCACCATCTGAGCTGATTAGTCCGCGAAGTGGTCAGAGATGCACCGACACTCACTTGGAATTCCAGTAGTCTGGTTCACGCCTGTGTGCGATGCAATGGAGGTGGTCCGAGTACGGGTCACCCTCCTGTGTTTGAGCAAGACTGTGGCAAGCGTCAAAGTCGTCGTTGAGGAGGTGAAGGACTAGGCGTTGCAGGGTGAGATGCGGGGTGTGCGTAGGGTCGATGTGGACTGACCTGCACGGACGTTGAGGCTAGCGTTGAGCTGGTCGATTTCAGGGGTGAGCTTGGCGCGCCAGACTTTGCTGGCGGTGAGCGGCGCAGGGGGGGACCTAGAGAGGAGGGTGGTGACCAGGGGGGAAGCGAGGAGGTCAGACATAGTGACTGAGCTGGGAGCGAGTACTTGGTCGTGCGCACGGCTTTGACGGAAGCAGGTGATCGTGTTGTCCATCTTTGCGGAGTGCCAAATATCCAAGATAAATGCTTGCTCGATGCTTCGAATCCCACATCGTCGCCGTCGTTGTCGTCGTCGTCGTCGAGTGTAAAGATGAAGTACGTGTTGCTGCTCAGAGCGCGGGAAGAGGAAGGACCGGATCGGTATGAGGCCGCATTTGAGGCGAAGGGGTATGTACCGCTGTCCGTCCCTGTTCTGGAGACGGCCCTCGTGCACGCCGACGAGCTCAGAGACAAGATCGTCCGTGGGCCGGATGCGGAGGGCCTCTCTGGGGTGATCATGACGAGCAAGCGGGCCGTCGAGGCGTGGTGCGAAGCCATCCGATCAATCCCGTCGCCTGCGGAGACATCCCAAGGTGTGTCGTACTTGTGCGAAACTAACGAATACACGACCTCACGCACGCTTTCTCGTCTAAGCGGACTGGCGAACAGTCCCATTTTACGTCGTCGGGGACGCAACGGCGGCAGCTACATCCCAGATCCGTACCGCGTTCCCGTCCATGGTCCATCTCGCACCTGCGGAGAACCAGGTGCGCGGGGGCAGAGAGGCGGGCACAGGGGAGCGCCTCGCAGCGTTTATATTGGGGGAGGGGTGTCAGGGGCGGCGGATGCTCTATCTGACGGCGGACAAGCATCGGGAGACGCTCCCCGAGATGCTCTCCGCTGAGGGGGTTGCGCTAGAGATGCTCGAGGTGTATCGCACGACGGGTTCGTCCACGTTCCGGGACGATTTGGGGGCTGCATTGGAGAGGGCCGCGGCAGGCGAGTCAGATGGACGCATGCCATGCTCACTGAGCTGATCTCACTCGCAGGTGCAACACACGGTGGAGAGTGGGGATGGGTGGTGCATTTCGCACCGTCTGCGGCGACGTTTGTGACGCCGATTTTGGGCGAGATGTTTCGCCCCAACGCGCTCAAAGTGGCCGTGATTGGCCCCACGACGGCGTCCTTTTTGCGGGACACGTTGAAGGTGCGGGTAGACGTTGTCGCACCCAAGCCGACGCCAGACGCACTCTGCGGCGCCGTCGTCGGGTTTGACGACATCGCTTGAATAGCGTAGACGCATTTACGTTGTGACATTTGGTATTTGGTCTTGGCCCCCTCGCGGCATTCACATCCTCATTGAATCGTGGCATTCAATCATCTTTGACCCTCAGTCCAACTATTCCACACTCTTTTTTTTTTCTTTTTTTCACGCCGGTGGTCCCACACAACACACGTCTAGTCCAGCAGCATGAGCACTCCTCTGGCGAGGCAGGAATACAGTGCTATTGCGTCTACGTCCAACTCGAATCTGGCAGTCCCGCCAAGTCCACGCGTCGGTCGTTCCAGGTCACCTTCTATCGCGAGTGCGAGTGACTATGCGGAGCGGGGCTCCCCAGGGTCACCCATGTTGTGCAGGTCGCCCAGCCCATCACCGTACTTCGTGAGTGTGATTCAGTTGTGTTGGTGGTCGTGGTGTGCTCACCGTTGAGCGTGTAGAATTCATTGTCTGACAAGGCAGGTCGCGTTATCTGGTCGTGGTGGCAGTGATGGTACTAAAACAGACAAACAGTACTCGCTCAAGCCGAATCCCGCCGATTGGGGCGCGACGGCGCTAACGATGGGGACGCCCGAGCAGGACGATTATCTACACAATCCGGACCCGAAGCGCGATTTGAAGAGCGACCAAGGCGGCACCATTTGTACCGCCCGCGGAATTGCTAATCTAGGTTGTCTGTTTGTCCTCGCCGCTGGTTGCATTGCCCTCTTGTGAGTCCTGCTTTGTCCTCTGTCGACGGGATGGATCGTGACACATGTGTTTGCAGTATAGGTATGTGTCGTAGTGTGCTCGTATCCTGTCTCTGGGTGTTGATCGTTTGGCAGGTTTTCCGCTCGCAAGTCATCTCTTGTCCGAGAAGCAGACGACACAAGGGGGATTCAATCTGGGTGGTATCAACGCGACGGGCCAGCTCCCCGCCATTCCCGGGAACCGCGGCCTCATCGATGTCGACACACCCAAAGATGCCTACACTAAACAGTCGTACATGTCTGGAGACACGTTGGAGCTTGTCTTTTCCGACGAGTTCAACGTCGAAGGACGGTCGTTTTATGCAGGTGATGATCCTTATTGGGAAGCACCGAATCTACACTATTGGGGGACGGTAAGTGCGGAAAGGGCGGTGGGTGGTGGGATGAGCGGGCTGACGGTTGTTGGCGTGACAGAATGATTTGGAGTGGTACGATCCCGTGGCGGTGACGACCAAGAATGGGGCGTTGGCAATTACGCTCAGCAAGCAGGATCCGGCGACGAATCATAACTTGACGTATCGGTCAGGCATGGTAAGTGATATACGCCTCGCGGTCGTGTTTCGTCCATGCTGATCAACTGTGATGCATATATGCTGTAGATTCAATCATGGTAAGTGTCGTGACTTGATATTGGTATGGGATTGAGCGG
>QFEF01003202.1:0-13401 GCA_003316035.1 Neoboletus subvelutipes | reverse complement strand
CCTATGACCTTAGGTTGCACAAGAACACTTAGACTAGGAAAGTGAAGAAGGTAACTACTAAGTGGTTCCTTGAGAGAAGAGAAATTCCCAAGAGAACTAGACTGGAGAATACCTGAAACAACCCAACAACAACTACTATAGTCTTGGGGACGCCAAGCTAAGATCTGACTGTAGAATAACAGGAGGGTGAGTGAGAAATGACAAGGTCCAAGACTCAAGGATATAACTAAGGATTTGAAATACTACAACTTCCTGAGTGGAACTCTTGTTGAAGGGGAAAACTCCAAGAGAACTAGACTGGGGATCCAGTGCTAGGCTCTTGGTCTTTATATATGATCTATATAATTTACATGTGTTGTGATCTAATCTATAGATGCTACACTAAATAGGGGTAACTCATGGTCAACATGAGGAAATCATATAAAACATGTGTGATGTGCCAGGCATCACAATGGAAGAGAATCTAAACATGTGTCAAACATGAGATAGAAGCACTGCCTCTAGAATGGAAGGGAAGTACAACATGTGCTAGACATGAGGCACTGAAATGGAAGTTCAAACATGCATCAAGCATGTGTGTGCATATGTGAAAGGTTGTGCACAGCACAGAGATGAAAGACATAAGGGGGACATGAGAAGATCTAGATAGATGTTCTAGACTCCAGACATGAGGCATAACATAGATCAGATGTCTTGCATTGTGTTAGATTACTGTAGAATCAATGATCATGATGTCATTGCAGACTAGGGGTTAGGTCAGGTGACACAGTCATGTGACTGGAGAATCATGTGATACTAGATCACATGATTGAGATGGCGCAGTGGCCAAGCCAGCTGAAGGAAACTATCTTCAGTATAGAATCAGATATTGATCTGATTAGATCAGAAAAAGATAAGATAAGATAACTTTATTGAAAGTTATTGTGTGTAGGCATTGAGCCATAACACTCATGGCCAAGCCAGCTGAAGGGAACTATCTTCAGTATAGAGATTAGAATCGATCTAATCATACCTGATAAGATAAGATAAGATAACTTGATCAAAGTTATCGTGTGCACAGATCAAGCCATAACAATATCCATCATAGTCTCTGGGTTTATATATTATTCTACTACTTGTATATGTGTATGACAGTGTTACGACCGGTGTAACAAATAACATGTACGTGGAAGACTGAAGTCAACAGCGCTACAGACAGGTCTTCCTCTGAAGATGATGGCGACCTTCTTGGTCTGCAAGTGGATCACCTGATCGGCGAGCAGTGTGCAACGGTTGTGGCGACCTCAGCTGGTATGCTGTTTGCAAGGCAATGAGTGGGCTCCCTCCAGGCACACAAGGAGTAGTCGGCTATGGACAAGTCGTGGGCAAAGCACTTGTGTCTGGGCACGGCCTCTGGGCGATAGGCGGCTGGGCACGGCTAGCATTGGGCAATGGCTAGCAGACTGATCCTCTGATCAGGGACGAAAGTGGTCACACCTCCCTATAGAAGGTTGACAGTTACTCAACCGAGCTTCTGATTGACAGAAGATCAAGGTCAAGATTTAGACGAGATGAAACACCAGTTTCTCGATGCTGGCACAGGTGCTGACAGCGAAGACTTCGAAATCCACGTAAGATTGCGTAGATCAAAGTTAGAGTTACATGGGCGGCAATTCTAGCTATTTATACCAGACCCCTTTAGGGCCGGTTTCAGATAGAATCTCTGCTCTAAAGTAAAAGAGGAAGTAATGCGTCGCATCGCGTATGATGCAAAAGGAAGGATGCATCGCATCGCGTGAGATATAAAAGGAAGGGACACGTCTGGTGAAGTATGAAAGGAAAGACGCGTCGTGTAAGTTATAAAAGGAAAAGACGCGTCGCGTACCAAAAGAAGAAGACACGTCGTGTAATATGAAATAAGATGCTGCAGGCGCAGCTCGACTAAATAGGGAGAAATGAACTGAGGCCAGTGAGTCATGATGGAATGGATACGAGTCATATACGAGAGAATATGACTTAGGAGAGTAAAAGGTCTGCAGTAGGAAATGAAAGAAGTCCAGGGTAGGATTACGGTTGGAATAGCGAGGAGTCCAAGATGCCTTCCCATACTTCATGTGGGATGTCCAGGTCCGGGAGGATGTCATCCCAGAGGGAATCGGGTACCGGGGTGAATACCGATAGGTCAGGAGATGACATGGGCGAAAGAAAAATGGTATCCCCTAGGACGCTTGTAACAATCATAATGTCATTGCATCCTAGGAGTTAGGTCATGTAACTGTGTCACATGACTAAGGAAGTCATGTGATATTGAATCACATGATCAGAATGGCACAGTGGCCAAGCCAGCTGAAGTGAACTATTTTCAGAATAGTATTAGATTTTGATCTAATCAGATCAGATCAGATAAGATAAGATAACTTTAGTCAAAGTTATCATGTGTAGGCATCGAGCTGTAACAAAGGATGCCTAAGTGAAATGAAAAAACATGTAAGCTTAAAGGACATGTAAGTGAAATGAAAGAGGAAAATGGGTAGGCACTGTGGGGCTCAAATGGCAGCATGCACAAGAAAAGGGAAACATATGTAGTATTGGAAGTGAAAGTGAGATGAGACAGAATGGACGAAGAGAAAAGAGTACCCTGAATTGTAACAAAGACCACTTATCTGGGGTGGCATATTTTCTGTGTCTCAAAGTAGTGACAATGCTCTTCCACTACCAAGTCCTAGGGAATGCTATCCTTCTAGCAACTCTGCTTCTAAATTGAACAATCCTGACATCTGGTGGATAAGGGGCACTCCAGCACTTGCTACTGAGCTGTGAAATCCAAGGGTATGAGCAGGGTGACTCTTGCTCATCCACTGCAACACTATGTCAGTGAAGTCAAAAGGGATAGATGGAAAGCTGAGTGATGCTGGACCATGGCTGTTATGGTCCCAAGTCCACAAGTGACCTCTACAGGGACTTAGTCGTTTCTTTTCTTTTTCTATCTTTCTATCTTATCTTATTGCATCATGTAACTAGATCACATGACCACTAGACTGAAGCTAGTTCACTTCAGCTGGCTCACTTGCACTCAGAGATGCACTTTCTAACTCAGAGTCTAGACTTGATGTCAAGAACTCTTTTATATAATTTATCCTTATAAGGTTATATGACTCTCATGGTCATCTCTGCTCCTTCTTTTCATCTCCATTTACTTCTCTTCCATTCTACCACAGCATGCTGTGTCCACATTCCTTTAATCTCCGCACCTCATGCTAGAAGCATGTTTGCCTCATGTATTTAATCTCCATTACTACATTGGTAGACCTGTCTGTTACAAGCGTCCTAGGGGATACCATTTTTCTTTCACCCATGTCATCTCCTGACCTATCGGTATTCACCCCGGTACCTGATTCCCTCTGGGATGACATCCTCCCGGACCTGGACATCCCACATGAAGTATGGGAAGGCATCTTGGACTCCTCGCTGTTCCAACCGTAATCCTACCCCGGACTTCTTTTATTTCCTACTGCGGACCTTTTACTCTCCTAAGTCATATTCTCTTGTATATGACTCATATCCATTCCATCATGACTCACCAGCCTCAGTTCATTTCTCCCTATTTAGTCGAGCTGCACCTGCAGCATCTTATTTCATATTACATGATGCATCTTCTTCTTTTGGTATGCGACGCGTCTTTTCCTTTTATAACTTACGTGATGCGTCTTTCCTTTTATACTTCACCAGACACATCCCTTCCTTTTATATCTCACGCAACGCGATGCGTCCTTCCTTTTGCATCATACACGACACGACGTGTTACTTCCTCTTTTACTTTAGAGCGGAGATTCTATCTGAAACCGGCCCTAAAGGGGTCTAGTATAAATAGCTAGAATCACCGCCCATGTGACTCTAACTTTGATCTATGCAATCTTATGTGGATTTCAAAGTCTTTGCTGTCAGCGCCTGTGCCAGCGTCGAGAAACCGGTGTTTCATCTCGTCTAAATCTTGACCTTGATCTTCTGTCAATCAGAAGCTCGGTTGAGTAACTGTCAACCTTCTATAGGGAGGTGTGACCACTTTTGTCCCTGATCAGAGGATCAGTCCGCTAGCCATTGCCCAATGCTAGCTGTGCCCAGCTGCCTATTGCCCAGAGGCCATGCCCAGATACAAGTGCTTTGCCCACGACTTGTCCATAGCCAACTACTCCTTGTGTGCCTGGAGGGAGCCCGCTCATTGCCTTGCGAACAGCATACCCGCTGAGGTCGCCACAACCGTTGCACACTGCTCGCCGATCAGGTGATCCACTTGCAGACCAAGAAGGTCGCCGTTGTCTTCAGAGGAAGACCTGTCCGTAGCGCTGTTGACTTCAGTCTTCCGCATATGTGTTATTTGTTACACTGGTCATAACACTGTCATACACATATACAAGTAGTAGAATAATATATAAACCCAGAGACTATGATGGGTATTGTTACGGCTTGATCTGTGCACACGATAACTTTGATCAAGTTATCTTATCTTATCTTATCAGGTATGATTAGATCGATTCTAATCTCTATACTGAAGATAGTTCCCTTCAGCTGGCTTGGCCATGAGTGTTATGGCTCAATGTCTACACACAATAACTTTCAATAAAGTTATCTTATCTTATCTTTTTCTGATCTAATCAGATCAATATCTGATTCTATACTGAAGATAGTTTCCTTCAGCTGGCTTGGCCAATGTGCCATCTCAATCATGTGATCTAGTATCACATGATTCCCCAGTCACATGACTGTGTCACCTGACCTAACCCCTAGTCTGCAATGACATCATGATCATTGATTCTACAGTAATCTAACACAATGCAAGACATCTGATCTATGTTATGCCTCATGTCTTTCTCATGTCCCCCTTATGTCTTTCATCTCTGTGCTGTGCACAACCTTTCACATATGCACACACATGCTTGATGCATGTTTGAACTTCCATTTCAGTGCCTCATGTCTAGCACATGTTGTACTTCCCTTCCATTCTAGAGGCAGTGCTTCTACCTCATGTTTGACACATGTTTAGATTCTCTTCCATTGTGATGCCTGGCACATCACACATGTTTTACATGATTTCCTCATGTTGACCATGACATCTATAGATTAGATCACAACACATGTAAATTATATAGATCATATATAAAGACCAAGAGCCTAGCACTGGATCCCCAGTCTAGTTCTCTTGGAGTTTTCCCCTTCAACAAGAGTTCCACTCAGGAAGTTGTAGTATTTCAAATCCTTAGTTATATCCTTGAGTCTTGGACCTTGTCATTCCTCACTCACCCTCCTGTTATTCTACAGTCAGATCTTAGCTTGGCGTCCCCAAGACTATAGTAGTTGTTGTTGGGTTGTTTCAGATATTCTCCAGTCTAGTTCTCTTGGGAATTTCTCTTCTCTCAAGGAACCACTTAGTAGTTACCTTCTTCACTTTCCTGGTCTAAGTGTTCTTGTGCAACCTAAGGTCATAGGCCATTGAGGGTTGTTTCAATGGCATGCTGGCTGTGCAAAGCTTCTGAACTGCCTGAGACCTACTGAAGGCCTGGCAGGTGATAAGGCAAGTAAAATCAAATCTAGTTCTAGTGAAACAACCCTAAAGCAGAGAACCACATAAGAGAACCTTGGGTTATCACCAAAAGGCACTGACTCAAATGAAGAGGGAAGGCATAATCATAAAGGTCATAAATGTCCTAACCAACCAAAGGAGGTATCCAGCAGTGGACATAGAAGGAGAAGAAAACATGTCCCTAAGAGGGGGAACAACCCTCCAGTCTGGACATTGGTTCTGCTTGAGAGAAGGTGAATTCCCAAGAGAACTAGACTGGGGAATACCCATCATAGTCTCTGGATTTATATATCATTTTACCACTTGTACATGTTTATATTAGATCTACTGATGTAGAGACAGTAATTAAATACATGCACTAGGCATGAGACATGATAATTAAAGGAATGAGGACACAGCATGCTATGGCAGAATGGAAGTGAAGTGAAGCAGAAATGAAAAGAAGTAAAGAAGGGATGGAAATGACCATGAAAGTCATTTAACCTTATATGGATAAATTAAGGTATGAAAGAGTTCTTGACTTCAAGTCTAGACTCATGAGTAAGAAGTGCATCCATGAGCACAAGTGAACCAGCTGAAAGAGAACTAGCTTCAGTCTAGTAGTCACATGACATCACATGATGTGATAAGATAAGATTGAAAAGAGAAAAAGAAACAACTAAGTCCCTGTAGAGGTCTCTTGTGGACTTGGGACCATAACAATGTAATAGAATGTAATGGATCACAGGAGAAGGCTGCACAACCCTGGATGCATAAGCAAAATGAACATGTAAGCTAAAAGACATGTAAGCAAAGTGAAATGAAATGAAGTGAAGTGAAGGAAGAAATAGACACTGCAGGGCTTCAACAACAGTGTGTGCAGAAGAAAGAGAAACATAAATGTGTAGAGTGAAGGAAAGGAAATGAGGAGGAAGAAAAGAGAATAGAGTACTCCAAATTGTAACAGAGTTCATAGTCCGCACTCCAGAGTTGGACAGAACATCTACTGAACCTTTCAGGATGTCCAGATGTCCAGAATCCCTTTTGGAGTTGGTGGTATTTTGTCATGTGTGTATTTACTGACTGTTTGACACTCATTTTCCAGGAGCCCTACCATTATAAGGGGTACATAAGGTTGGCCTAACTAATACACCTTGGCCACCCTTGCCGAGCCACATGATCCTTGTCATCACTGTACCCTTGCAAGGGGCTTATAAGCCCTTAGAAGATTTGTCATGTATTGTTTTTATTATACAAATTTGATTTATTACTAAGGAGTTATAAGGCCTTATCATAAAAACTGGACTCTCATGATGCTACCACACCCCATTTGAGAGCTGTGATTGGAGGATTGGCTAGCAAAGGAAATTAAGGTCCCACTAAAACGGAAAAGGAGCATATACACCCGGGCTTTTCAGAATGCCGATTAGTAGGTGGTCATGACCAGAGCGGGGATACCTCTTGCCGTGACGAACCTGCCAAAGTGGAACGTGGAACCACTGACGACGCTAGACGCCGCCGATCGGTGATATCACCTACTGAGTTGAGTCGGCACCGTGATCACCACTCGATCGCACTAGCCACTACCAAGTACGAAGAAAACAAAGACATTCTGTTATTGCATAGTGACACAGAAGTAGCACAAAGCGTATTGGGAATACGTATTCCGAACGGAAACTACAGGCTGGCTATATAGCTTCGAATACATTCCAATTCCCCTAGGAAAGTGCCAGGGGAAGTGTTCAATAAAGACATGGATCGATAGGTCCTTTTTTGCATAGGACAAGAATGAGAAAAGCCAAACAAGGGCAGCAATCAAAGGGGTAGACTCTATGTGATGGCGCGATCGTAAATGAACTAGGGATACCCCAATGTAGGGGATAGAAACGTTGAAAGAAGTGTGTAGGTGCTTCGAACACAGGCGAGTCAATATGATGGGGAATACTGGAACATGGTCAAAAACAAGCTTACGAGGGGCGAGGTTCGTTGATCATTGTCTAATCGTCCGCCCCATGTATAGTGCCCGATGAATCCGCCCCGGGACCCTATACAGCAAACATTTAGAAAGGCCGCATCTAGTCAATTCAATGATGGAGTAATACCACGGGGACCCGAGCAACGGCCTCGGCGACCTAGAATGGAGTGATCAGTTCGGTCATAACGGAGGAAAAAGGGGAGCGTACTGGAAGAGCGAGCGAAACTTGGGCGAGACAGGCCAAGAGGAGGACAAGGTAGTACTTGGTGGCAATCATGATGAAGTTGGTGTTGGTGAGGAATCAGTGCAGAGAAGGACACGCTTTTATACGATCCTGATGACGATGAATATCCGTTAACTCCCTTTGTTAGTAAGTGACACGTCTACAGTTAATATACTCGGGGTAAAACGAACCAGCTGATACACTTGACGTTGGACATTCTGTCAATCCTGAAACATATTCATTGACTCCACAGGAACAGGGAAACTTGAATACCAGCTCGGAGGTAATGCATTCAACACACGTTGGGCTTCAATCTTGTGTAGACACGTAACTTGACGCGAATCTAAGTAAGCTGTCGGTAAAGCTTCAAAATCTAAAGGCTGAGAGGGGGACCTAATCATTGAGGTGGGTTTAGTTTGACGGTACATGCAAGCTTCAGCCTCACCGGGATGCTACTCCAGACTACCCGCATCACGTGGCATGTCATGCCTAGAGTTTGAACAAATCCTGTCAAATTTTCGCCTGATTGCGTGAAGCCGCATAACCCCAGCACATGGGGAAGTTGGATCAAATTCACATAATCAACTTGACATGATCTGCAGGCGAATGTGTGTATTGGGCCGTCTGCCAACTGAGCCTCGGTCGTGGTTGTGACGAACTCTAGATCCAGTCGTCAACACTGAATTTCCCTTCGTTCTAGTCGTCCATCAATCACGGCTCTCAATCATTGGTCCATGATGGAGTCGTCAAGTGATTACGGTTCCACACATCCGACGTGCATGGAGAGGACCCGTCGCCGTCCTTGCATTCCGCACTCGGCGGTTCCGGATGATATGCGTGCAACAACGACCAGGGCGACGGGATCAAATTCCCTCAAATATCAAGGGACGTGTACAGACCTGTGGCAATCGCGCAGAAACCTTACTGCGATTAGTACCGCGCTACATGCATATTCATCAACTTGACACTCCAACAGCTACCTCGCAATAGGTCCGGCTAGGGCGATGAACTTGTCAGGGTCGTGAGATTCTAATCAGATAGCGGCTCCTCCCGTCCTGGAGAGTGCAGCTGCAACGGAGACCCGTCATAATTCCCAGCTCTCCTCCGAGTCCTGCAGATCAGTGACCGGCTATCTCGAATCTGTGAAACATCACATCCACGAGGTTCCCAAAACGGAGTGTCTTGATGGGCGTAGTTCCAGACAGGACTGGTAGTCCATTAGCGCTGTGTCTAGATCGGCCCTGTTGTCAAGTTACCGAAGAGTTCGTCTCAGTTGAGGCTTTCAGCAGGACAGGCTGATAGAGAGGTGTTTGTTTCAACGACTCGATCGAGGTTCGCACGCTCATCTCTGTATGTCAAATATCGATTGAGAAGTTGAGAACATCCCCGGCAAGGTTTACCACCGCCGAGATGTAAACAGGTTCTGGTGTACACGACTCCGCAAGTCTCAAAGGAGCTAATGGCTTGCGTCATCCCGAAACTTGAATCGACTCGTGAGTGCCTGTCGCATATTGCACAAGGTTGAGAGGTGAACAAAATGGCCAGGTGGTGTCGAGCCGAGGGCTTGCTTCGCCAGGGATATACTATACCTTCAGGTTCATCGAGTTCGTTCGGATTTTCCGAGAGTGCGAAACGAGACACGGGTTTGCTTTGCGAATGTATGGAGCACTGAAAAGTATTTTTCATCATCTGGATTAGGCGATTTCAACATCGTCAGGTCCTTGGATGTCGGCCGCGACTTGTATTCGGGTGGTCAAGTTGACCGCTTGAATAAAACAAGGCTCTCCAAACAGGGAACGCACCTTATCTCAATCATCACTCACGGTTGACGAATGAAAACTTGGTCGAAAGCAGCTCCGAGCGTAACGTCTCGTGTCCAAGTCCATACTTGTTGATGGCCCAACCCTACTTTCACGGACAGTTGCACTGCCAGGGAGGATCATGCAAGGTCCAGAGGGTTGTTGGTAGGAGTCCAGATAGTAGCCCCCCTCTTTTTGGGCGGCTGCGTGACTCCGGGAGGCGAGTCAAGTAGGAGGCTTGAGATACTATGCATCCGTCCGGAACAGGAGCCTTTGATGCATGTAAGTTGTTCAGGGCACAGATCTACATGTATTACAGTATGGTAGAACATATGGCCTTGTGCACGTGCATTCGGAGCTGTCGCACGCGTTAAGCTGCTGGTGCATAGAATTCGCCTTCGACTTAGTCGAACTCTACCCAGCGACACAGAATGTCCAACAGGTTGCACTAACTAAAATTCATCAGAGCAGATCAGATCAAGAGCTGGGGTATTGTACACCCGCAACCTTGCTAAATTCGCTGTATCATACGTATAGAACTGCCCAGACTTACCTGCCCATTCAGGCTCCGGAGCATTATGTTATAGCGGACATCAGCAAAATGTTACCTCACTTTTTTGGCTAACCACGTAAATTCTCCGACTTCAGGATCTTCGGATAGCTTTTACGACTTGTCATGTCTTGGAATCATAGCTGATACTATTCGGATTTGGACTAAGAACCTGAAGTCAATAACTCATATGTAATAAAAGTCTACTTAATATAAATTAGAACACCATAGAATGTGCATGATGATCTATATATTTGTTAACATAGTAAGCATGGAATGCATCGAGAGAGTCTGAAAAACGAAAGTTAACAGGAATGACATCTCCTCCATACACTGCGATGAGATGTGCAGGTCGCAGTATTGTGTTGAGTGCAATTACCACATGCACACGATGGCCCTGTTGATCCTCTTCTGGGGTGACTATCCACATCCCAGTAATATTATCTGGCTCCTCTGCCACTCACAGGTACCATTCTACAAGGGCACACTGGTAGAGTTTTTGTCTGTAGTGAAAAGAAAACAGTAGACACACCCTTGCTACCAGTAGTCCACACATCCCCCCATTCTCATCCCCTCCATCATCAACAAACACAGTGTCCTTGTGAGCCAGACCACTGTGCCATGATGTTGTACAGCAAATAATATCTCAGTGCATTCCTCCTGTCCTGGACTGATCACTGGGTGCATAGTAAATTGCTGTTGCCAACTTGAAGACTTTCAAACTACCCTCAAATCGAGGGCATAGACAGAGATCCACTTGATTGCCCAGGATCTCTGCCTCGGGATAACACTGGTCATATAAGAAGCAGTGGATACATGGCACAAGATCTGCATACCCAAAGAGGTGTCCTACCTCTTTTGCCACCTGTGATAGTCCTTGTATTGGTAGATACAGTAGATCATGGGTTTGGTCAAATAGATATAAGAAGAGACATGGAGGGACTTATCATGTTGACAAGCCAGCTGGACATCAAATGTAGTTGCTACTAGCAGAACCTCACTGGCCTCATTGTCCTTATGGTTGTGATCCCAAGCAGGGACATTGTCAGCAACCACATTGACAGGAAGAAGAGAACTGTTAAGTATTCCTTGCTTTTGGTAATCTACCCGGGCAGCTGCAAGTTTATCCAGCCTCTGATTCATTACTAACATTTGCCCCAGGGCATCATAGCAATTTGACCAATGCCAGGGTTCTTTCACTGCCTTGATATGTTGGGACTCAGTAATTGAAGAACAAAGACTGTTTGGTACACCAAACATCTTGATAAGACTTGAGTAGTGAGTCATTGAGTGCTGGTGCAGTAATGAGAAGTCTTCACATACTCCTACCATGATGAAAATATGGCGGAGAGTATGAAATGATTCCACTGCATTGTTGATAGTGGCCAACATAGACTGGTTGATAATGGGGTGACAAATCAGATAACAGAACTCCAAAAAGGCTCCTATTGCCTGCACCATTCATTCTGGGACATAACTGACGAGTGCTGGTAGGTACACCTATAGTTGCCAACTGTAATGATCTCCTAAGGAAACCACTAGCTGGACGACTAGTCTTGCAGTGTACACCAACTGCTGGCGATGTAAAGAGATGAGGCGAGAGCGATATCCTTAATCACGAAGGGTAGAACCACAACGGTGACAAATGGATTAGACTGAGGTAGCAGGCTAATACATGTAAGCCTTTATACTAGTGAGAGGTGTGCACAGACCAAGCAGTGCATGAGAGAGATTACTATGTATGGATATAGTATAGTGAGAGAGTTTTCATCGGTAATTAAAATAAGAAGAGAAGTAAGCGGAGATTAATAGCATGTGTTTTGTGATGTCATAGGTCTATACTTGCTTAGTCATAGTTTCCCATGATCATGTGTACTAAGGTGTATGATAGGAGATGAAAGTGAATGTAGAGTGTAACGATTGAAAAAGTTTGAAAATAGTATTACTTATAACACCAACAATATAAACAATCACATTCTAGGGCCCCAGCTGACTGTACTCACCTTCATCAGTGCCTTCAAATCTTCACTGGTCCACTGTTTAAAACCACATCCCTCAGGGAACTGCTGGAGAGCAGGGAAGAGAGGTACTGCAGCAATTCTAATCCTATGTTAATGATACAAGGTTGACTGTCAAGCTATCTTATTTACTCACCTGTGATCAATGTCAGCCATGATGACCACAGCCTGTTGCTCGCCATGTGTCTGCGCAAGGTAATCATCTACCCAATTCACTAAGTGGTCCTTAAACATGCCCTTGATGAGCTGATGCAACAGATCAGGAGCTATAAGTTCATGAATATCTGCTTGGGGGAAGTGAGCTGTAAATGGCTAAATGGAAGGAATATGAACACACTCATAAGTTAACATGCACTGGCAAACATGACCAAGACTTACCACAACATTGCCTACAATCTCATAATCTGTCCACAGCATCTGAAGGTCGAGCATCTTGATCAGTTGTTCAGTGAGTAGATGAGCACATGGACCTTCTCCTCCATCTAGGTTGTTATAGGGGGCAGTGCATCTTGAATACATAGATATGTTAGTAACAGATACAAGTAAGGACATCAGCTTACCTAGGACACCAGCCTTGAACCACACAGGCAAGGAGAGCCTGCTCCAGGTAATCAGCAATATACAGCCCAAGGTCATATATAACTCGATGAAAGTGGTCGTTGGCACAATGGGTGACATATGGCTATGTCATAGCAAGTTCCAGGAGTTGTAATATAGCAGCGAGGGAAGAATGAAAGAGTTGGCATCAAAATAAACAGAACTCAGCATCATTTGTAAACTCCTGGTCAGCTAAATAATTTGATAGTGAGGTTAGATTACAATTGAGTAGAGAACTCACTTTTAGGAATAGTGAGAAAGCCCAGCAGTGCCAGAGTTGCAGTAAGCATGATGAATATTGTTATGTAGATTTCCCAGTGAGATATAGAGTGGGTAGTATTCCATGTGACCAGTCCCAATGGATACCATTGTTTTATCACTCCCAAGGATAACTGGAGCGAACATGACCCCATGGGTTTGAAGATCCTCACTAATTTGTTCCTGCTCAATGAGAAAATGGTATTAGTGGGGTCTGTTCTTAGACAGGATACCATGAAGGATGTACACACTGATCTCAAGCCCATTGTCCTGACATAAGATCACAGACTTCACATTCACCCTGCTCATCAGTCATGATTTTCAGTGCATAGTCGATCTTGCTGGTAAAGTCTGGGTTTGCGAGCTGATGCTCAAGCAAGACAAGTGGGTTCTGGTGCCATATATCATATTCAGCTGTCATCCAGGTGTGGGGGGGGGGTCTTCC
>QFEF01003201.1:0-10785 GCA_003316035.1 Neoboletus subvelutipes | reverse complement strand
TCTTATGTAGAATTCAAAGCCTTTGCTGTCAGAACCTGTGCCAGCATCGCCAATCATTCATTTCAAACTAGATCTTGAACATCTGTCAATCAGAGTTCGATCTAGGCACTGAGAACCTTTTGAGGAAGGCATCTCCACTTTGTCCCTGATCAGAGGATCAGCTTGCAAGCCATTGTCCAATGCTTGCCATCACTGCTGTCTATTGCCCAGAGACCACATACTGATATATGTTACGACCGGTGTAACAAATAATGCGTATGCGGAAGACTGAAGTCAACAGCGCTATGGACAGGTCTTCCTCTGAAGACTACGGCGACCTTCTTGGTCTGCAAGTGGATCACCTGATCGGCGAGCGGTGTGCAACAGTTGTGGCAACCTCAGCTGGTATGCTGTTCGCAAGGCAATAAGCGGGCTCCCTCCAGGCACACAAGGAGTAGTCGGCTATGGACAGGTCATGGACAAAGCACCTGTATCTGGGCGCGGCCTCTGGACAATAGGCGGCTGGCATGGCTAGCGTTGGGCAATGGCTAGCGGATTGATCCTCTGACCGATGACGAAAGTGGTCACACCTCCCTATAGAAGGTTGACAGTTACTTAACCAAGCTTCTGATTGACAGAAGATCGAGGTCAAGATTTAGACATTATGAAACACCGGTTTCTCGATGCTGGCACAGGCGCTGACAGCAAAGACTTTGAAATCCACGTAAGATTGCGTAGATCAAAGTTAAGGTTACATGGGCGGCGATTCTAGCTATTTATACTAAGCCCTGTTAGGGCCAGCTAAAGATAGAATCTCTGCTCTAAAGTATAAAAGGTAAGGATGCGTCGCGTCGTGTGTGATGCAAGAGGAAGGAAGAAAGATGTGTTGCGTCGCGTAAGATAAATAAGGAAAGATGCGTTGCGTAAAGATATGAAATGCGATACTGCAGGCGCAGCTCGACTAATCTGGCTAAGGGAAATGAACTGAGGCCGGTGAGTCATGATGGTGGGAATACGAGTCATATACGAGAGAATATGACTTAGGAGTAAAAAGGTCTGCAGTAAGAATAGAACGAAGTCCAAAGAGGGATTACGGTTGGAACAGCGAGGAGTCCAGAATGCCTTCCCATACCTCGTGCGGGATGTCCAGGTCTGGGAGGATGTTGTCCCAGAGGGAATCGGGTATCGGAGAGGATACCGATAGGTCTGGCGATGCCATAGGCGAGAGAAAAATGGTACCCCCTAGGACACTTGTAACATTACCCCCATTGTAGCATTGATCCACCAGATCAATTATCTCTGTCTCCCTCATTGACGTCATGGTCGGTGAGATCCCAGATAGAGGGATTGATGTCATCCTCAGTGCAGTTCCAGGCTCGATGTCCGAGGGTATTGCATTTTCCGCAGCGGGCAGAGGGACATTTGTATTGGGAATGACCGGGGGCAGCAACGTTGCAGAAGGGGCACAGGTAGTGGGGACAGTTGGGGCGGATGTGTCTGGGTTCATGGCATTGGAAGCAAGTGATCCCTCCGAATTGTATATGTGGGGGAAACACTCGCGACAAGGCGTTATTGGAGCGAAATATGGGACGGGACGACCATCCACGGTGGTAGGGGAACAATCTGGGGTAATGGGCTCGACAGCAGCATTTGCTGGAGGTTCCTCGGGTATCCCTGGTAGTAGGTGGCCAGGGGTGGGGGAGGTATCCATGTCGGTGGGTACGTTAAGGTGGGGGAGATGCGGCATTCCTGCTGAGAAAAGAAAATTCCGCTGTCGGTGGAGCCAGGGGAAGAGGGGAGAGGGTTTGGGAGATATGGGGGAGGGTGCACAGGTGGTATCTCCATCTCCTCGTTCTCCTGAGTCAGAACTGGACTCACTGGACTCATATTCCTCGGCAGCGATGGCTGCCCATCCGAGACGTCCATTGCTTCGGGAGAAGTCTGCAGGGTGGAGGTGGGGAGAGAAGTATTCGGCTCTCTCGTCCGCGGATAGGAGAAGGAGAACTGGGTAGAGGGCATTGGCGAGGATGGGGTTGGGGAGGAGAGCGAGGACGCTGTCAAAGCCCTCTTCTTCGAGGATGTCCAACGTGAGGTTTCAGGCCTTGGTGAGGGTCTGTTGGAAGGCGTTGACAGCAACGTTGCTCTGGGCGGAGTGTCGGGGTTTGTTGGCAAAGACATGGGGACCTGACGAGCACCAGGTGGCCCTGGTAAAAAGGGACTGAAGGGTGGTGTAGATTCTGTACTGCCTAACAAGGAGGACGAGGGTGGTGTTGGCAGTAAAGAGGGGTGTTCTCTCGAAGATGTTGGATGCATCATTATTTTCGAGAGCAGCGACATAGAGGGCATGGTGAGTGATGGAGGGAAGACGATTGAGGTGGGTGCACAGAGGGGCAGTACCATTGAGGAAATTGTAGGACATGAGGGTTCTGAGGAAGAGGGGTGATCAGAGGGACCGTCGCTTTTTATATTCCTCCAGGAGTTCCCGAGCATTGTCAAAATTTCTTTCAGGTTCCCAAGTATCTTCGGCATCAGAGTATCCTTTCCAATGTACGAGGTACTGCCTCCGGTTATTGGTCCCGCAATGGTTGGTAATATGTTCCATTTCGTATTCCTCTTCTCTGTCTATTAACTCCGGGGGAGGCTTATTGAAATTGGGGCCATGTTCAGGGGTTTCCTTGTATGTCATTAACAAGGAGGCGTGAAACACGTTGTGGATCTTCCACTGTTTCGGCAGAGTGATTCGGAAGGCTACCGGCGAGATTACTTCCAAGACTTTGAATGGTCCCAATCGTTTAGGTGACAGTTTTCGAGAGATGTTCTTAGTTCGGATGTTTTTTGAATCCAACCAGACCTCATCTCCGACTTTCCATGGTTTGAACTTGGAGTGGATCCTCTCTTTCATTCGCAGTTGGGTCAAGGCATGTGCAGCTTCAGCTTCTTTACGTGCATCCTCAAGATGGGAGAGCCGTTTCTCCAGCGCAGGCAAGAATGTGGTACCGAGTGGTGGGTAAGATCTGGGTTCGTATCCCATGATCAGGGCAAAGGGGGACTTTCCTGTGGACGAATGTATGGCAGCATTATGGGCAAATTCGGCGGCAGTAAGGTGGTCTAGCCATTCTTCCGGTTTTCCTTGGCAGAATATTCGGAGGTAGGTTTCCAACTCTTGGTTGTACCATTCAGTTTCTCCATCAGATTGGGGGTGATAGGCAGTGGACAGGGATATGTCATAGTCCAGTAGTTGGGCGAGTTCCCTTGCGAAGGCAGAGGCGAACTGAGGTCCCCTATCAGAGATCAATCTGTCATGTAATCCGAATCTTTTGAACATGTTTTCAAAAAAGAGTTGGGCAATTCCTGCCGAATCGATGGTTTTTGTGCAAGGAGCGAGAATTACCCCCTTACTGAGGCCATGGTCAACCACGACCATTACAGAATCGAAGCCCCGCACCGGGGGAAGGTCTGTGATTAAATCCACCGACAGGTGGGAAAACAGGCGGGAAGTCTGGACTGCAAGAGGGACAAGGGGTGGAATCGTAGGGTGGGTTTGTACTTTATTGGCCTGGCATATGGCACAGCCAGCCACAAACTGATGGACAAAGGCAGACATGCCTGGCCACCAATAGTCTTTGGATAGGAGTGCAACTGTGCGCATGTGGCCACCATGGCCTCCTTCAAGCGAGGTGTGTGCATCCAGCACAAGTTCTTGGCGAGCGTCGCCGGGGATATACATACAGCCCTTGTAGTAGAGCTTCCCTTCTAGGAATGTCCAGTCAGCAGGAGAGGATCGTCCAAACAGGGGTATATCATTTTCCATACCCTTCAGGGCGTCAATAACGAGGGGGTCCTCCTCTGAGGACTGACGGATCCAATCAGCAAGTGTGAGATTGAGGGTCCGAACTTGGTGTGCGAAGGCATCACTTGGCAACAACTGGACATCGGCATTGTCCATAGTGGTGTCGACAGCGTCATGTCGAGATAGGGCATCAGCTGGTCCCATCTGGGATCCAGGCAAGGCAGTGTAGGCGAGGTCAAAATCTTGCAAAAATAGCAGCCACCTGGCTTGGTGACGGGATAGCTTCCAAGGTTGCTTAAAATAGGTAAGATTCTTATGATCCGTAAGAACCGTTACGGGAAAGGCGGATCCTAGCAGGTATTGGTGCCATTCTTCTAATTCTCGGATCACGGCAAGTAATTCCCGATCGAAAATGTCATAATTGCGCTCAGCAGGGGCAAAGGTCTGGGAGAGATAGCCACATGGCTTATAGTCTTCATTAGGGTCTTGTTGCATGAGGACACCGCCTGATGCAGTTAACGACACATCAGTCATGATGGTGAATGGGCGGTCAGGGTCAGGGAAAGCTAGGACGGGTCGTTTGGTGAAGGCATCATGTAATAGCTGGAAGCTGGTCTGATGTTTGTCGGTCCATTCCCAAGGTTGGTTCTTCTTAGTCAGGTCTAGAAGGGGTCGGGCGAGCTCCAAAAACGAGGGGATGAATTTCCTGTAGAAGTTACAGAACCCTAGGAAGGAGCGGACATCTTTAACGTTCACCAGGGGGGTCCATTCTTCAATTGCCTTCAACTTGGTTGGGTCCATCTGGACACCGTCTTTGCTAACAATCATTCCTAGGTATTCGATGGATGGGGTGGCGAATGTGCACTTGTCCAGCTTTAAATACATCTCATGTTCTTGGAAACGCTGGAGGACTCTCCTGGTCCTATCCTCGTGGGAGTCGTGGTCGGAGGAGTGGATTAGAAGGTCATCCATATATATGATTAACCATCCTTCAGCAATGAAATCGCTGAAGAGGTCATCCATGAACGCTTGGAAGGTTGTTGGAGAGTTACACATGCCAAAAAACATAACGGCAGGTTCGAATAACCCAAATGGGGTGAGGAATGCGGCTTTCCACCGATCTTCTGGTTTGATGAGGACATTGTTATATCCCCACCGGACATCGAATTTTGTGAAGATGGAGGATCCTTTCAGGTGATCTATCAGATCGGAGATCAGGGGAAGGGGGTAGGCGTTCTTGATGGTGTGGAGGTTAAGGTACTGATAGTCCTGACACGGTCTCAACTTTCCATCCTTTTTCTGTACAAAGAAGAAGGGGGAAGCTTGGGGAGACTTTGATGGAGTAATCTTCCCTGTGGCTAGGTGTTCATCCATGAACTCTTTGCATGCTGCCATCTCAGCAGGGTTAAGCGGATAGGCTTTGGCTCGTTTCGGGACAAACGAGTCCTTTAACTCAATGGCATGGTTGTACGGTCGGGAGGGGGGAAGTTTCGTGGTATCCTTCTTGTTGAACACACCTTCATACTGTTGGTAGGCCTTTGGTAGCTCTACCTTCTTGGTTCCCTCCGCCTGGGCGATGGTAGTGGAGAGGGTCATTCGGCGGAGTATGTTTGGTGGAATAACTCCCTTCTCCTGCTTCAGGAATTGGACATGGTCCGGGATGGTCCATCTTCTGTACTGGTCATAGAGTTCACTCTCTATGTTCTCGTTCTCCTGATGACCCAGGAAACGTAACAAATACCTCTGAGCGGTATCTTCCAAGGTCGTCGACTTGTAGTTGGCCGGAGTGATGACAACCTTGCCGCTCCGCCAATCAATCTTGGGATTCATAGTTCGGAGCCATGGCAGGCCCAGGATGACATCATCCTTTCCACAGTTGAGGATGAGCAGCTCACATTGCTCTCGTACTCCTTGGAGATCAATGACCACCGTGGTCTTCTCCTTTATCGTTCCAGATTGGTTCAGCGTCCCATCTACGTTCCATGCGGCAATAGGAACGTCTAACATTTCAGTCGGCAGTTTCAGTCGGGTGACTGCCTCCTTTGCTATAAAGCATCCAGTCGCTCCGCTATCCAAGAGAGTGTTCACACCAATGATTTGCCCATTTTGTTTCCAGATCAAGAGGGGAAGATGAATAGAATTAGACTTTGATCCAGAAATAAATACGGGGGTGACATTTATGGAAGGTAGTGACGTTGGTACACCCCTTCCCTCTAAAAAGACGTGTTGAACTGCTTGTCGAGTTCGTCGGCTGAGAGGACTTTGACCTCCTTGGTTTCTAATGGATCTCCATTTTCATCGCAAGTAGGGTCATATATGGACTTCAGGGTACGAAGGACTTGGTCACGGTTTTGGCTACCTTCGATGGTCCTGAGGAACGCATCCAGAGGGTCTTTGGTGGCAGGGATGGCAGAGATCGAGGTGGGGATACTGGTAGGGATGGCCCTGGCGAAGTGGTTTGGCTGAATCTTTGGGCTAGCAGGAGCGTAGCCAGGGTGGTTCCTAGTTGTACAACCAGTTTTCTTACAAATGAAGCATCTCTGTTTGCAAAGACACTTGGCCCATTCTGTTGGTGTGATTGTAAGATGATCAACATCCATAGCATTGGGATCCCTGTGGCTACTATTGTTTCCACCAAAGGATACCTGTGGTCCTCTTCTAAGGTTTCAGATTCTCCTGAGCCCTCCCTCGATCTCAAAGGCTTTGGAGTAGATCTCTTCCATACTCTTGGCGTTTTTGAGTATTCCGGACAGAGTGAGCTGGGTGGCGATGGGAATGGAGAGCCCTCTGAGGAACCATTCAGAGAGGGCTGCGATGTCAGATATTCCGGTTCTGATGGCAAGCATGGAGAAGATGGAGACATATTTCTTGAAGCCAGAATTGTCTCTCGCATCTTGGACAAGATTTGCAATCTTGATTCTCACGGAAGCGGCAGTATCATAGGGGGAAAAGGTGGTATGGAAAGCTTTGGTAACTTCTTCAAACTTTCATTCTCCCTCGGTGAGCATATTATCATTGAGCTTGGTAAGCCAAGCCTCGGAGAAGGACTTCCCTCATCCTTTAGACATGCAGTTGAGGAAAATAAGGGACTTGGCATGATCATTGTATTTCTCCTCATGAAGAGAGAAGTATCCTTGCATAGCAAGGTACCATCTGTGAGCATCGTCAGGCTCTCTTCGGGGAGAGCAGCTTTGATTTCACCCATCCCAATCTGATCTTCGTCGTCGGAATTGTCACTTCCTGGGTCAGGGTCTTCTGGGTCAGGGTCTTGGCAGTAGGGGTCAGTTTCACTGAGTAGAACGGTCCTTCCAAGGGCGTGGGAGTAGTATCCAGCAGGAGGTTCTGGCTGGTCTACTTGGATAGGTTCCGGTTCTAACTGTCACTGTGGGGAAGGATCTGCCAATGGGGTCTGACTTCGGGATGGTTGACCTGAAGTGGTTCGAACAATGGAAGGGGAGAGAGATGAAGTACTCTGAGATGTTCCTCCGATTCTTCTGGAAGCAGAAGAGGTTGGCGGTACGGCTGCAAAGGTTCCTGGTGGTCCCCTTTGATTTTCCTCGTCAGACGGTTCTCCGAGCAGGCTCTGTAAATTTATACGTCTCATTGCGGCGGCTTCGTGACCACCACCTGGTAGTCGGTTATATCAAGAGTGGGTCCTGGGGTGTGGCAGCTCTGCAGGCAAAGAATAACTTTGATCTTTTGTTACGACCGGTGTAACAAATAACACGTACACGGAAGACTGAAGTCAACAGTGCTACGGACAGGTCTTCCTCTAAAGACTATGGCGACCTTCTTGGTCTGCAAGTGGATCACCTGATCGGCGAGTGGTGTGCAACAGTTGTGGCGACCTCAGCTGGTATGCTGTTCACAAGGCAATAAGCGGGCTCCCTCCAGGCACACAAGGAGTAGTTGGCTATGAACAGGTCGTGGACAAAGCACCTGTATCTGGGCACGGCCTCTGGGCAATAGGCGGCTGGCACGGCTAGCGTTGGGCAATGGCTAGCGGATTGATCCTCTGACCGATGACGAAAGTGGTCACACCTCCCTATAGAAGGTTGACAGTTACTTAACCGAGCTTCTGATTGACAGAAGATCAAGGTCAAGATTTAGATGTTATGAAACACCGGTTTCGCAATGCTGGCACAGGCGCTGACAGCAAAGACTTTGAAATCCATGTAAGATTGCGTAGATCAAAGTTAAAGTTACATGGGCGGTAATTCTAGCTATTTATACTAAGCCCCTTTAGGGCTGGCTAGAGATAGAATCTCTGCTCTAAAGTCAAAAAGGAAATGACGCATCATGTCGCATATGATGTAAAAGGAAAGATGCATCATGTCGCGTGAGATATAAAAGGGAAGACGCGTTGCGTGAAGTGTAAAAGGAAAGATGTGTTGCGTGGGATATAAAAGGCAAAGATGTGTTGTATACCAAAAGAAGAAGACACATTGCGTAATATAAAATAAGATGCTGCGGGTGCAGCTCAACTGGAATAAGGGAAATGAACTGAGGCTGGTGAGTCATGATGGAGTGGATACAAGTCATATACAAGAGAATATGACTTAGGAGTTAAAAGGGTCTGCAGTAAGAGAAAGAAGAAGTCCAGGGTGGAATTATGGTTGGAACAGCAAGGAGTCCAGGATGCCTTCCCATACCTCCTATGGGATGTCCAGGTCTGGGAGGATGTCGTCCCAGAGGGAATCGGGTATCAGAGTGGATACCGATAAGTCTGGAGATGCTATGGGTGAGGAAAAGATAGTACCCCCTAGGACACTTGTAACACTCTTGCTGTTAACCTCTTCATCTTATAAATGATAACTTTCCAGTTCAAGATCGATTCCAATCTCCAGTCTCGTATTCCTATGCTCAAGGGTACTTTGAACTATATGCAGTGGGCTCTTCAGCTCCGCAATGTTCTAACCCTTTTGGAGACATGGGGTATTGTAGCAGGTTCCAAGACCTTCCCAGTGGGTGCTGGTGTTACCATTGATGACCAACAGAAATGGGAACAGAAGGATCAGGGAGCTATGGCTATGATTGCCATCTTCACCACTTTGGACATGCAGTCCTGGCAAACATTTGTATATGATACTGCCCACACCTCTCTTGCCAAGACTCTTTGGGATACCCTGAAGACACTGTACGCATCTTCTGGTGTTACCGGAAATTTCTATGTCTTTCATGAGGTGTCTTGGCTCCATATTGCTGAGGGATCTGATCTCTCTGAAGGCCTTAACAAGCTTAATGCTCTTTTTGACCAGTTAACTGCTGGTGACATTGTCCTTCTGGACAACTTGAAGGATATGATGATTCTTCAAGCTCTTCCACCCTCTTTTGATACTGTTATCAGCACCCTTGTTCACTCAATGGTTGTTGCAGATTTTACCCCTGACAAGATCTTACCCAAGATCATGTCTGAGACATACTTGCATAACACGCAACCTCTTGTGTCTCATGCATGTGCTCAGTGTTACAACCGGTGTAACAAATAATGCATATGCAGAAGACTGAAGTCTTTGCTACTGACAATGTCTACCTCTGTAGACAATGGCAACCTTCTTGGTCTGCAAGCAGATCACCTGATCGGCAAGCGGTGTGCAACGGTTGTGGTGACCTCAGTTGGTATACTGGATGCAAGGCAATGAGTGGGCTCCCTCCAGGCACACAAGGAGTAGTTGGCTATGGACAGGTCATGGGCAAGGCCTGTATCTGGGTGTGGCCTCTGGGCAATAGGCAGCGGCGATGGCAAGTGTTGGGCAATGGCTCACGAGCTGATCCTCTGATTAGGAATGAAGTGGAGATGACTTCCTCAGAAGGATCTCAGTGCCTAGATCGAACTCAGATTGACAGACGTTTGAGATCTAGTTTGAGTTGGGCGATTGGCAATGCTGACACAGGTTCTGACAGCGAAGGCTTCAAATTCTATGTAAGATTGCGTAGATCAAAGTTAAGGTTACATGGGCAGTGATTCTAGCTATTTATACTAAGCCCCTTTAGGGCTGGTTAAAGATAGAATCTCCACTCTAAAGTATAAAAGGAAAAGACATGTCATGTCACATAAGATATAAAAGGTTAAAAGAAGAAGACGTGTCGTGTCACATGAGATATAAAAGAAAGAGACATGTCATGTACTGAAAGAGGAAAGAGACGCATTGCATTAAATATGAAATAGGATGCTGCGGGTGCAGCTCAGCTAAATGAGGAGAAATGAAATGAACTGTGGCCGAAATGAACTAGTAAATGAGATACGAGTCATATGCAAGAGAATATGACTTAGGAGTTTATGAAGGATCCACAGTTAAGAGAGATTGGGTCTGAGAGAAGCTAGTCTTCAAACAGAGCTGTATGGAAGAAGTTGTCCCACACCTCTGGCAGTAAGTTGAGGTCGGGAAGGATGTTGTCCCAGAGTGATTCAGGTAAAGGGGCGGATACTGAGAGGTCCGGTGAGCCCATGGGTGAGAGAAAAATGTCCCCCCTAGGACACTTGTAACATTACCCCCTTCATAGCATTGAGCCACCGGCTCAATTATCTCTATCTCCCTCATTGATGTTGTGGTCGGTGAGATCCCAGGTAGAGGGATCAATGTCATCCTCAGTGCAATTCTAGGCTCTGTGTCTGAGGGTGTTACACTTGCCACAACGGGCGGAGGGGCAACGATATTGGGAATGACTGAGGGCAGCAACATGACAGAAGGGGCATAGGTAGTGGGGACAGTTCAGACGGATGTGTCCGGGCTCACAACATTGGAAACAGGTGACCTCACCAAATTGTACATGTGGGGGAAACACTCCCAACAGGGTGTTACCAGGGCGAAATATGGGACAGGGAGGACTATTCATGGCAGTAGGGGAATGATCTGGGGTAATGGGCTTGTGAGTAGACTCTGCTGAAGGTTCCTCGGATATCCCTGGGAGGAGGTGTCCTGGGGTGAGGTTGGTGGGTACATTAAGGTGGGGGAGATGGGGTAATCCAGTGGAGAAAAGAAAATTCTGCTGTCTGTGGAGTCTGGGAAATTGGG
>QFEF01003196.1:0-24324 GCA_003316035.1 Neoboletus subvelutipes | reverse complement strand
GGACTAAAGAGGACCTCTCTCGTTTGGATTCTCTGTACCTCATTCACCCTTGGATCGACTTCCTCCTAGATCGGCAGCCTCTCGAGAGTGCAACAGAGGCCATGCCTGAAGAGAACACAGATAATCAGTTTTCTGTAGTTAGCGTGCCGCTGTCGTTCCCTGGCACTTCCAATATCGTGGCAGCTCCACAAACACGAGCAGCGCAGTTCGTTTCTCGCCTTGGGTTCGCGTTCGGTGGACGGCCCACCACAACCCCTCGAGATGTAGCACCTCTCCGTGTCCCCTCGTCTGTGTCGCAGACGGACAAGGAGATGCAAGCACTGCGACTCATAGCTCGACTGAGACAACCGTTCGGTGCGCTGCTGCTCACGCCGACACGCCAAAATGTGGCAGAATACAGGAGGGTTGCTGCGGAGAGTATGATCACTGTCCGGGTGCAGGAGGACACGCCGTTGAAAGAGCTGATATCCAACGTACGGATGGTGGATGTGCTATGACGATTGTTGTTAATTACACAGTCACCACCGTGTATTTCTGCTTTCGAATGATTTCTTTGGTGAACGTTCGGGATAAGGTGTCCCCCGCATGTTGAGATGCGAACTCCAGTGTTTTGGTACCTCTCAGGACTCCGTTTCCATTGCATCGACTTCTTGACTTCTCTCTTTCCACTGAGCTTGCTCTTATAGTTGTCAATATCCTCGATAATACGTGACTGTACGGTTCCATATTTATTTTCTTACATTGCTGCAAGCCAGGCTTACTACTTGCTGTAAAGTCGCTGTCGGACATCCAACAGCCAACATGGAGTTCCTGTGAATCTCCATACTCTCCGAATGCTTCGCCGGAAAGGCAGCCAGTGCTGAGTGGCTACTACATACTAGTAGAACATTCTCGCTTCCCACTTCACTGTCATACGCGCAATTCCCACCGGACATCTCGCATGACAGGCATATTCCCATCCACGTCATGCGTGCGAACCAGCACATCCCGGCATCGCGGCTCTACCCTATCTACCAACGTGGGCTAAAGTTACAAGGTAAATGTCCCGCAGAATCACCGAAAAACTATAGTTGATATCATACTTTGTGAGTAAAGCAGTGTCGCGCGGCGTGCTCTCCAGCAATCCGTCTAAATACGTGGGTCGATGTGGCGTTCTCTTTCCTTGCCCAGCCAATCCTGTCTGATACCCATGGGTCGTTAACACGTTAAGCATGACGCGCTCGCCTTAGCTGGGCTGTCCATGCTACATCATGCTTTCCCAGAACCAGACGCCGTCCAAAACTACCCGTATTCTCGACCATCTGGTCAATCAATCGAGCAGGAATCTATCGAGAAGGCGATTCGGTCTTTCACCAGAGATGTGACTTATTCCCTCGCACTTTCAATGGAGTTGGCAAAGCGGATACCAACTACTACTTTCGTTGAACTCGTACGATGAGCAGTCTGCGGTGGCACCAGTCAATGGGTAATCCTGTTACAATTCCAGCAGGAGGTCCACCTGCAGAATTCTGTGATGCACCTAAAGTAACGCGGTATTTTGCGATCCCAAATCGTAATGTTCGACGTCATCGAAGGCCTGTTACATGTGTTTATACTGATTTGATTACTCACGAACGTCCCAGGGACGGCTGGATGTGGCTTCTAAATCACATCATAGCAGGAAAACCCGCTTTATCACTATTTCTTATCACTGGAATCACGGGGTGTTGCCTCATAACTGGATCGCAATTACCCTGCATTGGCTTGCTGACTGGTTATCCTTGTGGGGTCGTTGTTCCAACCGTTTTCTGACCCGTCTCTCTTATGCCTATCCCGCCAATTACCACATGGTTGGTACACGGACGATAGGTGTACTCTATATGGTTCTGTGTCCTCCTTCGAGAGTCTGACTTGCCTCTAAGAACTCGGATTTGTGCTGATCATTTCTGTCCACGTCCGTGAGGCTCCTTGACGACACACTCCTAGACTGGTGGCACGCAGTCGCCCGACTATTGGGTGCGCCGCGCAACGTCCGTCACGGGCACGAATGGCCATGGTGCACGATACGTGTACACGATCACACACAACAACCTTACTGGTACAGTCGGGGTTGCTGTTCGCGACGGATCTGAGGGCGGCGCTTTTTCTTGCCCGTATGGTCTTTCCTGGTGGATCCCGATCTCATATACTGATCCGAGTCCAGGTTTTGAGGGAACGTGGATGTCGATCGTGGTGGCGATGCTACCAACACGTCCGCCAGTAGTCCTGGTGAACATAAATCCACAGATACACTTGTCCATGTTCACCCCCGAATTGTTTGTTATTTTATATGTGATCTCGTATTTCGTTTGTTTCGCGATACTTCTAGGGTCTTGTTTACGATAATGCGGCAAAACTACTAGGTAATCACAAGCACCATTTGGAATTTTGTGAACACGCACGTAAGCCAATTGAACCCTCACCTCACCTTTTCCCCTGGACAGCGCGCGCTCGGGTTGAAAAAGCTACCGCAGCAGCCGACGCTCGACAGTAAGTGAAGTTCAAGATCGAAATCACCTCCCAGCGGAGATAAAAGCTAACCTCCAACGGGACGCCGCATTCGCCTGGGTGTCGTTGTAAGTGCCGAATAACGCGAGGTCATCGAATGCGGTGCGAGGTCGTCAGGTGGCAGAGTCGGGAGCGACATACCGAATGAATACCTCGGCGATCGTGAATCGTATCAAGGATGCAGAGGAGAAGCCGGCGCATGGATATTCACTATCTCGCCCACCTCGATGGAGAAGCTCATGGTGGCCGGCCCTAATGGTGTGCGGGATAAGAGGTACTTTCTCCTTGATTTGATTTGTCGAGCAGACACATGTACTATGATGAAGTGTGGCGTGTCGTAGAAAGAATGATGACTTGTCGGCCACTTCGTATCCACTTGCATGTTTTTCGTGACGCCCAGAGTTCTGAGTCATGTGAACAAGCGTCAGACACGAGGTGACGGATCCCGTATGCACTGGTCTATATCAGGGAAAGGCAACGTGCATGCAGTGCGGAGAGGGCATACGATCCACAGCTTGTTCTTTGGCTCTGTCCGTTGCTCTGCTACGTTGTGTCGCTCATGACCACGTCTAAAATGACCGGTGCGTACTGACAAGACATAGCTGCGTTGATGCTGACCGATCGGACAAGAGCGTTCCCCGCTCATCGAAATTGATGTCGGTGCCCGATTAAGGGTAGTAACGTTCTCAGCGAATGGCGAGTATCTCGTGAGTGGTGCACTGGAGGGAGTTCGAGTGTGTCGAGTGGAAAACGGCAAAGAAATGGTCACATGGACGGAAGCAAGAAATGTCCTGTGTCTTGCCGTCTCAAAGGATGGCAGATGGATCGCAGCGGGGACGAGGAAGGGTGAGGTGTTTGTCTGGGACGCAAAGACATACGAAAAAGTCTTCTCGCACGAGGAGAACAAATATGGCGTCAACGTTAACGGTGTCGATTTCTCGCCCGACTCGACTCGACTCGTCGTTGCATCAGACAACCGCACGGCCACCGTATGGGATGTCGCAACTCGCAGCCGAGTGCTCGGTCCACTCTGCCACGAAAGTCACTACGAGAGTCAGGACGTGCTAGCAGCGAAATACTCGCAACAAGGTGATCAAATCGCAATAGCCACTCGGAATTCCATTCGAGTCCACGACAGCAATGATGGCCGCTTGCTCGTGGAAATCAGAGTAACAGTAATCCCGCGGAACAACACTGGTCTAGTCTGGTCGAATGATCAACTCCTCGTCGTATCCGACGGTAAAATCAAGCAATTCAAAGCATCCACAGGGTCAGCCGTCTCGGAGTGGCCAGCTCCAGATACCAACAACTTCTCGTGCATTGCCCTGCCGCACCATGGAGAATTCATCGCATACTCTGCAAACCGTACTGTCTCGTTTTGGGACACGTCGACACACGCCCAACTTGCCAGTGGACCCATCCAACACGCTCGGGACATACGTTCGTTCGCATTCTCTCCTGACGACCGGTTTCTCGCAATCGGTGGAGAGCATGGGAAAATCACCATCAATAATCTATCCCGCATCTCTGTAAGCATCGTGTCTTGTTGGATTACGGCGTGTTTAAATAATTTTTACTACCAAACCACTTTGCCTCGATCGGGTTTCCTCATAGGAATCGATCCCGTTGTCTCGTCTACACCCAACATTCCAGGAACCAGAAATTCATATCGACGACGTTGCACTCGATTCGTGGAACTGCAATGAACTCGCTGACGCGGATGCATTATTAACCCAAGCAATCGCTGATTCTCCAAATCCAAGTTATCATGTATTCGCGAGTCGAGCTGTCGTCAGAGCTCGTCTGCGAGAGTGCGATACAGCGATCGATGATGCCAACAAGGTTTTCTCTTTCCTACTCTCACACATGCTGACGCTAATTCACACCAAGTCCATCGAAATCCAGCCCTCCGTTGTTGGCTACATTGCAAAGAGTGTAGCGCTTGTCGGCAAGGGGGAAAAACATGCCGCATATCGGGCATGCGACATTGCATTCGAGCATTTCCATTCAACTCACGTTACCTTTCTCCTTCTCGTCAAGGTGTGTATCCCATCCACTGGAACTTGGTTGTCCCTCTGTTGATCATATTCCTTAGGCTATCGTTGTGTTTATGGCCGGCGAGCGCGAAGATGCAATATCCCGCTTAGATGACCTTATCGCTATCCTTCCCTTCAACTCAATATGCTATGTTGTCCAGGCGCGTGCATGGTGCTAACACACAGCAATGTCACCACTGATACTTCCAGCAGGCATACATGTACCTTCTCCTTGGAGACTCGCGCAGGGAAAGCAGTGACTACAAACGCGCGATAAAATCGTTTGAGCATGCACGGACCCAAATGCGATGCGACACAAGTCGTCCACTTTTGATGATCTCATTGGTAAGCTTCGATCTGACTATCTTGCCACGCGTAGACAATCATCGTTTTTGACAGATTTTCGGTTGGAGGTTCGATGATCTCGGCATCACAATTCAACAGCGTCTTTGTGAAGCCCTATATGCAGCAGGTCACGCGAAGGATGCAGGCGAATCTCTTCTCAGCATGATAAATACCATTGACGAAGAGGCCTATATGAGCGGATCTATCACCAAGTGGGTTTCTGGTGAGTTGACATGCTCCGCGAGTGCGATTGCCACGCATTTGAAACATCTCCGCAGATCTCACTCAGCGATGCCTCTCCGCTTCTACGAGCGTCGGTGACGTAGCCTCGGGTCCTGGCCGACAGGCGACGATGCTTCATACAAATCTCAGTTTAACAACACCTTCGCCACTCTTGAGAGAGTGGGCAAAATCAACGTTGGCTTGTGGCGAGTGGAGAGATGCCTTGGTCGCTACTGTCAGTGTGAGTATCTCCTCTTCCTCCGGTATCCATCTTGGGCCTGACACTGTTGGTTTGTAGTTCATGGTTCCGAGGTTCACGATTTACCGGGCCATATGTGAACATCTGGAGACGATCAACCGCATAACGGAAGCTAGCGAGTGTTTCCGCCAAATGGTACATGAATTGGCAGAGCAGACGAATGCGCACCGTGAGCAGGCAGAATGGGTTCTTGGTGAGTAGTTTTGCCTATTGTGTCGGCGCCGTCGTTTATGACGATTGCATGTTAGACTTCAAATGTCGTTTCTCAAGGACGCTAGAGGGAATCGGAGATACTGCATTGAGTGCTGGGCGGCATGATGATGCCATCTCCCAATATTCAGCTGTGCTGTCTCTCGATCCGGCCGCACCGCCAGGCCTGTTTATCAAGCGAAGCAAAGCGTACTTGGCCAAGGGTTTGTGGGAGGATGCATTAAATGATGCGAACAAGGTGCGTTCCATCTGTCTCGAGCAAGTTACTTTTGTTGATGGCATCGTCGTTAGGTGATCATGCTCGATCCATCATCCCCTTCGGGCTACGAGCGGAAGCATGCGGCTTTGCACAAGGCGGGAAAATATGAAAATGCAATAGAAGCATTCGAGACAATGCTCTTGAAGATGTTGCAGTCACCTGATCTAGACATTCGCGGTGAGCATGACAATATCGTGGCAATGTTTCTTCACTGATCTTGTACCCTAGAGCGTCATCGCCAGTACGTAAATCCAGGAGAGACAAAAGTGACGATCCGCAGGGCCGTTCATGATGCCACCCGTGAATCGCCACGTGTGCTCATCAACACCATATCTGGCCGTCTTCTCAATAAATTAGAACAAGCTGCCGCATTCGAATCACTTCCAGTCTTCAAAGAGTTGGTGTCCTCCATGACGACTCAAGTCGACCACGCCCGGATCGAGCACGACGTCACGCAGTACTATCGTTACGCCATGTTTTCACACAAGTGGGAAGACAACGAACCCCTGTTCGACAAAGTCATACGCATTGTGGTGTACGATCTCGAGGAATCCCCCACTCACGACAAGCTGCAAACATTTTGCAAGATCGCGCGGAATGCCGGGTTGTACTGGGCATGGAGTGATACGTGCTGTATCAATAAAGCAGATCACTTTGTGCTCCAAGAAGCTTTGGTCGCCATGTTCAAGTGGTATCAAGGTTCGGCTGTCACGATCATCCTCCTCCGTGGCGTTCAATCTCCATCGCGGCGCGGTGACCTTGTGAGGAACATTTGGAACACTCGTGTCTGGACATTTCAGGAATATCATGCCTCGAAGGTGGTCCGATTCTACAACGACGACTGGACCCTGTATCTGAACCTCGATATTCCCAACCACAAGGAGTCACCGGAGATCATCTCGGAGATGGAGGAAGCAACTGGCATCTCGGCACGAGCCTTGATGGCCCTTCGACCCGGCTTAGATGACATACGGGAAAAGCTGTGTTTAGCTTCGCGACGACAGACAACCCTCATCGAGGATGCAGCATACTCGTTACTTGGAATATTTTCCATGTCATTGCCAGTTGTATATGGTGAGGGGGACAAGGCACTCGGGCGACTCTTGGCATACCTACTCACAAGCTCCGGTGAGACGAGTATACTCGCATGGACAGGGAGATCTGGTAGTTTCAACAGCTGCCTCCCTGCCGATATCATAGCGTTCAATGAGTTACCAGCATTGCACATTCCGCCAGCCATTGAAGTGCCCTGGATGGACACAATCACCGCTGGATTGCGGGCTTCACTCAATCTTACCATGGCAGTGAAACTGTACGACCAACTCAATGAACTCCCTGTGCCTTTCTTCGTAGGTCAACGAATGAAGCTTCCATGCATCATTTTCAAACTCGGGGCTCTATCAGCTTCTCGGAGCAGTTCGGAACATGTTTTCCGTGCACAGACAGCTTCGCTTGGGATTGTGGAAATTAGGTCTAAAGAGGACCTCTCTCGTTTGGATTCTCTGTACCTCGTTCACCCTTGGATCGACTTCCTCCTAGACCGACAGCCTCTCGGGAGTGTAATAGAGGCGATACCTGAAGATAACACGAATGACCAATTTTCTATGGTTAGCATACCGCTGTCGTACCCTGGCACTTCCAATGTCCAATCGGCAGCCCCACAAACACGAGCAGCGCAGTTCGTTTCTCGCCTTGGGTTCGCGTTCGGTGGACGGCCCAACACAAACCCTCGGGTTGTGTCATCTCTCCGCCCCCCTTCGTCAGTGTCGCCGGCAGACAAGGAGATGCAAGCACTGCGACTCATGGCTCGACTGAGACAACCGTTCGGTGCGCTGTTGCTCACGCCGACACGCCAAAATGTGGCAGAATACAGGAGGGTTGCTGCAGAGAGTATGATCACCGTCCAGGTGCGGGAGGACACAGCATTGACAGAGCTGATGCGCAACGCACGGACGCTGGATGTGTTATGACGATTGCTATCAATTACGCAGTTGCCACCATTCGTTTCTTCTGCATTCGTTTTATCTAATCGATTCTTTGATGAACATTCAGGACCAGGTGTCTCCCGCATGTTGGAATGCGAACTCGCTGTGTTTTCGTAGTTCTCTGGAGTTGCGAGCGGCACGATACGAGAGACTGTATTCACTCCTGCTACCTCTCGCAGCTACACACTGTGAGAGTGATCAGAACTGAGTACTGAGATCTGGGTCGGTTGTTTACATGATCAACATGTAGTAATGATGACACGTTCCTTAAGCACCTCGATTAACGTAACTTTATACTTTGTATCTGTGCTACACCAAGGGCCAAGGCCACCTGGTCTACAACTCGAAAGTCTTGTTCAAGTCCAAACTCGAGTTTCCTCCATCGACCATTTACTTCACTCGGACTTCGATTCAAGCTTACTCGAGACGTTGTGCAGAGACAGACGAGCAATTCTAGCCCAGGTATTATGAGTTCATCAATTGCCATTATTTCCGTGGTGTTATCTCTCGGGGCAGCATGGCTTTACCTCTCCCCACATCGACGACAAGAATGGAGGAGTACAATCAGCCTTGTGATGACAGCAGCAGTCGCCCTGCACTCCCTGCTCGTACTATCCAACTTCGCACTACGCCGACCTCCAAACCTCTTCGTGCGATTAGGGATACCCATAAACGCGCCAGTTAACCATATAAGGTCTCTGTTGATGCAGGAAGCCAAATTCAACACGATGGGGGAACGAGACGCAGTCATTGTACCTCCTGAAATTCCAAAAGATATCGACACATTGCTCACGAGGCTCGGTGTACATGGAAGCAGAGATAAATACGTGAGGTACGCGCATTCGTTTATCCCTCGAAATGCGGAGCTCACAGGAGGCAGGTTCGGGCAGCGTGCTATGCAAACGTGTTCGTATTGTTCGTCGACCGCCGACTATACGACTCTCGTTCTATCTGGCATTCTTCTCGAGTACTTGCGAACCGCTACACTGCTCCTCGTCTTAACTGCCAATATCAATGGCCGACAGAGATGGAGAACGAATGTCCTCGGCGCCCTCACGTGTGCATTCCTCGCTGAGGTCTACGCGTTCACCTCCGCCAGTGCAGTGCCACTCGAAAAAGACGCCAACACAGCGTTCATGGTACGTTGCCATTCGTCCTACGACGCGTACGTGAGTCCTGACGATGAATCATGACTGACGCAGTGGCACGACAATCTATTCTTGGTTCGCAGCATACTTTTCTTGGTGCTTCCCGTCTTCATTCAGATATTGCCCGCCATCTACCCACCTCCTCCAGCTTCGGTAGCGCTCGCTTCTGCGCTCGGGCGCCTTGAACGTACTCTTCCTCGTGCTCATCTTCTCAAATACTTCCGCCAAGCTGTCCTGAGGCACCCGTACACCCGTGAACGGGCGGTCGGATTCTGGGCCAATGATGCTGCCGAAGGCGCAACTGCGCGAAGCAATCCAAACGTACAGACAACCGCATCCAAGTTAGGGTTCGGTTTCGCAACACCGGCTGGTTCCGGGGACAAAAGTGGGGAAGAAACAGTGTTGAGGGTCAATGCAAGGATGGCGGTTCAGTCGTTGAAACCATTATTTATGCCCCCACCAAATTGAGTGCAAGGCGAGACAGATGATTCCTGCGACCGATGATCCTTCTCGAGCTTAACTATGAATGGATAGAGGAAATATAACTGTAATGAACTCTATCTTTGTGGTGGTCCAGGGTTGCCTGAAGCCTGAGTGAGTCTTTACCTTGTGGAATCCACAGCTTTCGCCAAAAACAACACCCTGTCCTCAATGATAGAGATTCGTTTGTTGTATGCCTGAACCAAGTTGTTATGATCTTCCCTTGAAACGAAGATGACATCCGTTGACACATCACGTGATATTCGTCCAACCTTTGTCCAGTTCGGTCAACATTCGGTGGTGTTCACCACAAATCGGTCTGCCGCAATAATGGTCTTACAAGCGGTTACTCCTGGCTGGAGGACCACACGAACCCTTTCTTGCAGAAATCCTGTTAGATAGAGCGTATCCTTAGTCGGAGTACTATATTGAAAACTCGGCTGGGTCTTGCCTTACCTAATCTGGAAAACTCCGCAGAGACACAGCACTGCCACTGCCAGCAAGGTCGACAACTTCGACACCTATCGTGAATGCGGCAATGATCAGGTTTATACTGGTGCAGGTAAGTTCATTTCAATTCATTCGGGTATGACGACATATTTTTCTAACAAGAATATAGAACAGGCAGGGGAAAACTCGGCTGTCAAAGTGGTATGTACCATATGACGATGAGGAGAAGGTGAGGTACTTGATGCCTCGATTGTATCGGAGATGTGCCATAATAACCTTGCTTTGTCTAGGTGAGGCTTCGGGGTGAAGTACACAGACTAGTCGCGCCTCGTGATCAGAAGTACCAGTCCAACTTCGTAGAGGTCAGTCGTTGTGAGGAATTATAACAAGTTTCATCTCATTCACATGGCCCATAGTTCAAGAACCACAAGATAGTGTACCGTCGCTATGCTGGCCTTTTCTTCTGCGTGTGTGTCGATGCCAACGACAATGAACTTGCCTATCTCGAAGCTATCCATCTCTTCGTGGAAATTCTCGGTAAGCCCGGGCTCGCTGACAACCTACCATCTTCGACTGTTGACAAGCTTTTTGCACGCTTTCTCTCAAGATTCTTTTTTTGATAACGTGTGCGAGTTGGATCTCGTTTTCAACTTCTATAAGGTCAGGAACCTCCTTCGGTCTGACACACTACCCTTTTTCACCCGCTGAACCTATCAGGTATATGCCATCTTGGACGAAATATTCTTAGCCGGTGAGATCGAAGAGACCAGCAAAGATGTCGTTTTACAAAGGCTAGAGGAATTAGAGAAGCTAGAATGAGCTCTTGGTCGTACGCCCGTGTATGATTCCCACCCTTTCCATTGCATAATCTACCGACCCGCGAATTATATCGAATGCTGACATTTTCCATTTGTAAAAGATGATATGGTTATACAATGCCAAGTGATTTGAACGACAAGTGGGTTTTATACCTTTTCGACGTGATGGTTTCTGCCGCTCGACCCCACTCCCTATCAAGACGGTTCTTGTCGTGCCTCACATGCGTAATCCCGCCACCATGCTTTGAAAATGCTTATGGGAGCTGCGCCCACGAACGTCACATGAATGAAGCATGCGCTTCATCGAAATGAAAACTCTGGGAGGTATACCCATGTTTTATCCACCCCTGGACGTGAGTTCACCAACGAGTGTCTGCGGTGAGAAGGTTGAAACGATCAGAGCCCTAAGTAGGGCAAAGGTCACAATCAGACGCACAGCTTGTCAGCTCCAGACCTCAGCGGGCCGAGGTGTTTATCGATGCGGTCAGATTTGATCATCGTTGGAAATGCAGTGCAATAGCGTTTTTCAATTGGGCGAAGCTTATCCGTTGGGAATCTGGAAACCTCCGCTTCACACGGGCAATATTTCGTTTCATCGGGTGTCATCGTGCTTTGCCTTCCTCTGCACAACATCATAGCATCATTGGTTGACAAAACAAATACTGCTCGTTTTAAGAATTCCCGTTTCTTTCACATAGAGCTCCACGATTGATCGCTGGTCGCAAGTGACGTTTCACGCGTCGATTCCAGTGGGATGTTCTTCCATACCTAATCAAGGTATTCAAGGGCCGATGTCCATTGTAAGGGCGTTTGAAAAAATCTTCGAAAATACAGTGTATGGCTGTGTCCTATGCTTAGGTACGTGGTGTCGAAATACATTTGTCCGCGACCTATGTTACTTAGATTCGACTGGTAGAGAAGGACGCGTACAACAGATTGTGGGTACACAGAAAGCAACTTGTCGCTCACGGAGCCGTCAGCCGCTGATGTCGGGCAGACATAATACAATGGTAGTCATATCCCGGCTTGGGATGAAACAAATGTTTCGTCTCTCAAAACGGCGCCGGTATAGGCAAAACTACTTTGGAATCCCCACAAACATGCGCTCGCACGCTTACTTGGCGGAAATAAGACATTTAAGAAGCGTGAGCCATTCGTATGTGATCTAATTTTGTTCTCTGGGTAGGGCTGATGCACCTACGAACACGGTATTTGCATATAACCAAAGTTACCACCCTTCCACCACCCTTCCCTGATGCTAACAAATACATCTTGCATTTGATTTCTTTGCCGACGCAGCAGATCGCAGGCGTTCATTGAGACGCATGACATTGTCAACCAACCGTTGAGTTCTCACATCACACCCGGATATCCATAATATTCGCATGGACATTCCCACTGGCGTAACCCGGCGATCACGATATCGAATCTCACAATTGCAAGTGTCCCTGTCCACTCCACGTTACAGGTTGACCATTCTGACAGGTAGAAAATGGGTCCCGAAGTCAAACCTGCTAATGGAGGGAGCGCACACGATCAGCCATGATGTGATTGTGCCTATCCGCATCCGGCGTTGTTCCCGCACCCCATTTCCAAAGGCGGGCGTTTTGGCGAGGAAGGTCAAACTTAAAAAGACCAGGGCAGGTCTTTTGTTGGTGGAATATTTCCATCACACGATCTCGGTTGTCATTTTGCATCTGTTTGCCATTGCCGGGTGGTAGTAGTCCCCAGTAGCTTCCTCCTAAAGCCAACGCCAGTTGGAGTGCCTTGTTCCTGTCGCTCGTTCTCCTTCTCACTTGGTGCACTGTCACACGCGCTGGATCCAGCTGGTAAGTGACCAGGCTTTTTCTGTCAAGGCAGAATTTTACTCGACGAAATGCTTGCTCCCAGGTAATGCAAAATATCATCAAATGGAACTGTACTTAGAGACGTATCGGGTCATCGTCCAACATGTGGGAAGTAGAGCAGACCTCTGCACCCTCTGCAGGGTAAATAGGGGATTTCAACTCGCAGCAGAGCGGGCACTATACAACACCATTTATGCAACGGATGCAGGGGACACATTCGGGATGTGCAAGTTGTTCGCGGGGATTCCTCGCCTTGCGGCAATAGTGGAAGCTCTGACGCTTTTCGTTAGCGGCGAGGATGACAGTGACAGCAGTTCCCAATCCGAGAACCGTTTTCCGAATGACTTTTGGCCAACCGTATCCCAGGCGCTCCACCATATGGCGAGACTACACTTCTTGAACCTCCACCTCGGCAATGCAGGCGACGCTGCTCAGGCGTGGATTCTCAACGGCACCGAATTTCGGCTTCGTAGCTTCCACTGTGACCTGCAGTGGGATGCCCATCTTGTATCATTTCTGAACACCCAACTCGACATCAATGACTTGTATATCGTAGACTATTCCGTTCCTGAGGATACTACCCAAACCTCTACATCCGTATCATCACCCTTGAACCCTGGTGCGCTCCCGAACTTATCAACCTTGGAATGCACCTTTGCCGAAGCTGCGTGTGCCCTGGTTCCCACCCGGCCGATTTCCAGACTCAAAACATGTTTCTCTAAAACTCGACCGCCAGAGAAGAGAGAGGAATTGTTGCTCCTGTTCTCAAGGTTGATGGGAACGACACATCCTCTTCGTTCGCTCGATATCGCTGATTCAAGTTACTCCGAATCGTTCTCCATGAGTCTCCTCGCCTCCGTGGTGAGCTTGCAGAGTCAGGTCCACGACCTACGGTATCTTGGAACACTCGTCCTGCCCATTGACGGTCACATTGTATGTGGTCCTGTCTCAACAAGCCTGTTGTCGGTTGACACCCTTTATCAAGCGTCTCAAGTTTTTCGGGCTTTTGCGGATACTCCGTTCGCTAGAGTGTGTCGAAGTGGACGTCTCGGAGTGGGAACCACCACCATCTATTCCGGCAGGTGTGCGGGCACTGGCAAGTGAGCTGCGGCTTTATTGTTCATCACTCCAGCGGGTAATATTTGTCCACGATTTTGAGAGGACGGTCATTGCCGTGTCTCACGACACCTACGCTCCAGACTGCGACGCCAACGCCGAAAATATCTGGAGAGAATTTTAACTGGTATTTCCTTTTCGATATTCCCTCGAATGTTGCCATGCTAACCTCACAATAGAACTTCATTGCCCCTATTATTCGTCTTTGTTTGCCGTTCTTCGTGTTCACCGCATGTAGTCATAATAAAACTATTGAAGATCTCCGCCTGTCACAACGATCTCATGCCATATGCTGCTCAGACATGTAGGTTGCGATCCGTGGTTATATCGGGAAGCCGATCGTTGTCGTCCCACATGCAACGCATGCAATCCTGGACATCCTCGGCCATGGGATCACATGATCATCCTTGACTCAAATGGGTCAAACTTAAGCTTGACGTGTGTATGTAACTCTATTTAACTTCCTACCCCCCTCTAAGTGCTTTGAACTCAGACAACATATATTTACCAAAAGCCGACGAGGTATGCCAGCATCCTGATCCACGCCCCGGGGAAGTTTGGAGCTTACTTGCTAGCATGGTAAGCCAAGTCGTGCGTGGGTAACGTCAAGAACTTCTTATAGCCAATCGGGATGTCCCTGAAATTCTTTGGTGACTTGGCTTTACGAGATAAGAGGCCAACTTGACGGCAAGTTTGAGTAGGAATCCTATTCTTCACTTTGATCACTGCCTATTTCTGATGCGACTGTTCTCGTGCTCAGCGAGATCTTGGCCTTTTCTGTTGAGCCCGCCCGCGAACGCGTGCGCTGTTGACTTCCGATCAGTGAATAAGGGGTATTCGTGCATCTAATCACAGAACGTCACCCAAACCCAAATATGCAAAGGAATTCCACGCCATTCATATTACGATGATATGATTGAAAGGCATGCACTTTCTGGCACACTGCTCGACCCTGACTGACGGAAGAACGAGCATTTATGTCCTCCTTTCTAGCGACTTCACATTACAGCCTTGTGGCAGAAGCACGTTGCGCTGCGGTTCTGAAATGACCACCCTCAAAATTTTTGTGCCTTGGTAGGCGGACCATGGTGTTGCAGTGTGGGCTAACACATACATTGTACTCGTGTTTGGTGATCTGAGCCATTTTGGCCGACCTGAGGATATAGGTTGTGTGTGAAGATTCGCACAGAAGAAAAAACGTTCCCGGAAAGTTCTGTATCGGTGAGGCCTAGGCCAGACAATATGCGTTTGGTTTTGATTCGCACCAAAGTTTAGCCGGGGGTGAATTGACTTGTAGGGGGTGGCTTGTACATTGGAATGGTGATCAAGCGGAAACCCAAAGCGGTCGATTGATGACATGGTTGAAAGTTCCATTGCTGCGGTACTGCGGTGGACTCAAATTGAATTACTGGAACCCGTCCCCCCTCTATAGCGTATCGTGAAAAGTACACTACCTCCGCTCTTGCTGTCCAGCGTGTTATCTTATTGTTCCTTCATCTAGCGGGAATGGTGCGGCCGAGATGATGTTCGGTCTGCCAAACTAAGGAAGGTGACCGGTGACCGGCTTCGGTTATGTATTTTCGCTGGTCAAAGGCGCTTCGCCAAGCATGTTTGGAATGCCATGCCGATCGTTTACTTTCTGAATCGCGCAGGACGAGCGTCACCGCGCTCGATTGCCGCCCACGTCCTACGTCACCAGATCACAGTTATGATGTCATTCGGTACGCATGTCATCATCGAACTACTACACTTGCCTAATGCGTATGGTGCTCTTGGACCGTATATAAAGGAAGGCGGGACGACCCTCCTCCAGTCGCATCTTTTTCCCTCTCTTGTCACATCCATTACTCTATTATCGATATCAGACAGCAAACATGACCAGCCAAGATCCCAGGTAAGCGGGGGAGATAATTTGTGGTCGAAGGTTGATGTTGACAATGCGCCGTAGCAAAGTCTCGGGTCAGCTCCATTCTGTCAAGGGATCCATTGTCGAGAGCGTATGGTCTCCACTTGTCGCACAAGAAATGGTCTGATGCTTTGTCTAGGTTGGCGATATGACGGGCTCTCAGGGCTGGTCGCAGGCGGGCAAAGAAGAACATGCTCGCGGCGAAGCGGAACGTAAGGCCGCTCAGGCCAAGGGTTACGCGGAAGGCACTGCCGACAGGTTGGGCGGCTACAAAGACTCGGTCGTTGGCGCCATCAGTGGAGACAAGTCTCAGCAAGCCTCTGGTAAGTGTTGCGGGTAAAGATTTTTTCCCCAGCTTACTGATGACTGCGACAGGGAATGTCAGGAATGAGAAAGGCCAGACTCAACAGGAAGTTAACAAGCCTTAGACTATACGCCAGTCAATGTTATATTTGTAGATTCAGGACGCTGTAGAGCAGTGTACGTTTCGGCGGTTGTAAACCAGAAACATGATGTGGTCTGAATCTTTATCTGGAAGGAAGCGGAAAATTTTGTGTACAGTTTTTGGCAATGTCTGGCATACGTCATTCTAGCTTTCGACCAAGACACGGGATTACACCCAACTCTGTGGCTTCTTCAAGACTTTTACAACTCGCTCCTCCTCGCTTCCCGCCTGCGTCCCAAGCTCAGACATGTACTCCCACCTCGCCGTCTCCGGTAAGCTCATTAAGATGCTCTCGATGCGCGCGGAAGGTGTCTTTAGTCCAAACTTGGTGCCCCTATCGTACACCAAGTTGAACTCCACGTATCTCCCTCTGCGAAGAAGCTGCCATCGACGATGATGGTCTGTGGGAATGTCGCGTCTCTTCTGCAGAAGAGGAATGTACGATGGGATGAAGGCGTTTCCAAGACGCGAGATAAACTCAAAAATTTCCTCTGGTTCTCTCGGCCTCTTAACTTCCTCCAAGATGCGGGCGTGCTTCTCGTTGGAAAGGTCATCAAAGAACAGACCCCCAATTCCGCGAGTCTCCTGCCGGTGAGGGATGAAGAAGTATTCGTCGCACCACTTTTTGAACGCGGTGTACAGCTCCTCGTTCTGACAAGCATCCTTCAAGGTTGTGTGGAAGTGTCTCGCGTCCTCCTCATCAAGGTAGGTCGGTGTTAGGTCGGATCCACCACCGAACCACCAAGCAACGATTTTACCAGTCTGATCTCCTTCACCTGCTTGATCAGTGATCTCAAAATAGCGGTAGTTTGCATGTACAGTCGGTTCAAATGGGCTGCGAGGATGGATGACGAGACTGATGCCTGCGGCGAAGAATGGGAGACTGGTTTTTTCGTCGTATGGGAGGGAAGAGTGATCTGCCCGCATCTCTTTGATCGCAGCTGGAGGGAGGATGCCGTGTACGACGGACACGTTCACTCCGGCTTTCTCGAGTCTGGTCTGCAGCGTCGAGGTGGTCTGACCAGCCTCGGGTGTGCAGGCGAAGACGCACGATAAGCCTCTGCCGCCTGATGCCCTGGTCCATGCGTCACGCTTGAACCCCGGCGCATTGGGGTCGAGTTGCTCGAGTGCGGTGACTATATCGTTCTGGAGACTGTCTATAAAATGTTCCACCTTCTTGCGCATTGAAGTCGCCATGGTCGTAAGTGCTGGGATTTGCCAATTGTGCGGCGATCGTTGATAGATACGTTAATTTTCAGTGCAGGCTGAGTTTGGGGTTTTTGAATTTCGGTCTTCTGGCTGACGTTCAGCTGATCAGCGCGATATCCCCGAAGGCGATAAAGTCACGTGCCCTTGGTAGAGCGAAGATGCTGTTTTCAACTGTTCCCCAGACCAGACCAAGTCATTGTCGCCGCACGTAACACACAAAACTGCACAACCATTTTAAAAAATCGTACCATCATGGATGCCCGTCTCCGGCGAGTGAACAAGGAAATTACAGGTTAGTGGTTGTGAGACGTGTCGGAGTATCGCTGACCCACGCCCCGCTCAGACTGCAAGAACGATAAATCCTCCAACATTAGTATCGATCTCATCGATAACTCGCCTTTCCACCTCAAAGGATCATTTCCGGGACCGAAAGACACGCCGTACGAGGGCGGTACATTCGAGGTGGTAAGTCAGCCTCCTGTTTCGTACACCGATGGCATCGCAGACGCCTACGGCATAGGATATCGTGATCCCCGAGTCGTATCCATTCCAGCCAGTCAAGATGAAGTTCATCACGAAGGTGTACCATCCCAACGTGTCCTCGGCTTCTGGCGCCATTTGCCTCGACATCCTGAAAGATGCATGGTCCCCTGTCCTCACCCTCAAGTCCACGTTAATATCGCTCCAGTCCCTTTTGTGTTCTCCTGAACCGAACGACCCTCAGGACGCTGAAGTCGCTAAACACTACACGACGAGCAAGCGTAGCTTCGAAGAGACAGCGAGATATTGGACTCAGGTCTACGCCGGAGGCGCTGCTTCGCGAGGCAAGGCCCCCGCGAGGGAGTCGCACAGAGACGAGGTTGCAATCGCTGGCCTTGAGAAGGCACATGTAGACCAATTTGAGGGACTCGGGTTTGAACGATCGAAAGTTGTGCGTACCTAACAAATAATTTTTCTTTTACCCGTTACTCATCGTGATCGTTCTCTCTACGGACAGATTGATGTCCTCCGGAGATTGAATTACCGCGGAGCGAACGTAGCAAGTATTTCGGAAGATAAAGTTGTGGAAGAACTGTTGAAATGACACAGCTGTCAGCATACCCCTCGCATGTGAATCCGCTACCAAATGTCTGTATCCCTGCACCGTTTATGTCACTGTATCTACCTTCCACAGCATCCTCGCAGCCTATTCGTCCGGCTCCTCCTTATCACCCATGTCTGTGCACAACCCTGACCGCTTGGCACTTACTTCTTAGGATCCTCGTATTTTTCTCACGCGGACGGACAAGATCCCATCACAAGGGGTTAGTCCCTGTGTGAGCTGACTGAAGGTAATAAACTCAGAAAGACGGCTCTGAGAGAGAGTTACCCCTTCGCCGTGCGATGTGCCGTTCTAGCAACCTTTACATTCTCATCGGCGCTATTTTGTGAGAGTGCCTTGACGCTCGGTTCTGCTAGCTCAGACGGTGGAGCTTGGTGGCATTATTTCATTTCCAGGGTCCCTCTTTTGAAGGCAAGGCGGAGCGTGCAACACATCTCCGAATGGTATGTGGCAGAATGAAGAAGGCGCGTTGGCAATTCGGTACTGACGGTAACCTACTTCTAGATCTGGGACGAACTGGGCGACGGGTTGTTGCACCATGAAATGGGGCCCGTCACGGTCCAAGATGCCCCTCCTACACCCCGATCACCTGTGGGCAGGGTGCAGGTGAAATTTTTCTACATAACGGCGCAGGTCGTAAAAAAAAAATTAATATCAAAAAAAAAAGTTCACATTTGTCCGTCTGTTGCAAACGTCACCATAACAAGAATGTGTGGGGTAGAGGGTGCGAGCCGCAACTCAAATTATTAAAAGCTTAACTGGTTTCGGGGTACCCCTGATAGCGCAAGGGAGGAAAAGAAAAAAAAAACGAGATGCGAAAGATAACGCTGGTGACCCTGCGTGAGCAGAGAGCCCGCGGAGGGAATGCGAACGAGTGCCTAGTGCGCTGAGGGACGCGACGGCAAGCGAGTCGGATGTCGAGGGTCCGAGGACGCGTGCGTGAAATCGACCACGAGGGCAAGTGGGACACCCCACCCTACTATATTGGCTATGAACCAAGTCAGCGCATGACAAATTCAATTGAAGTTGTTCCCGCGAGTGATTTGGAATCATAGAATATAGTAGGCATGGAGTGACACCAAGAGCCAGTCAGTGGGCTGGTCCAGGCAATGGATCCAAGGAATAAGGTGGGGAGTGATAAGGGGGATGAGTGAGGAGTGGTTGGGACTGCGAGAAAATTGGGTTGGAGGGTTTCAGGACCTCAATCCGTCGCGACCACTGCTCCTTTTATACGATCGCCCCGTCACGACGATTTTTTCCATTGTTGCGATGCTCACTTTTCGGAGGCACGTCTGCCCATCGAACCACGCCGGCTCCCTTCCCGTCACATAATTTTACACAGGATCCCATGTAAGCATTGTACATCAGCACCTGATAATCACACTGATCGGACATCCTGCAGGCAAGTCACAAAAGGAAACCGGTCATGGATGCCCTATGAACGGCAACGTCAACGTTGAGTTTATAATATGGAATATGGACATTTCATGAAGCTCCGACACGCACCGTGGTCCGTGAAGAGCACAGCCGATAGCCTCGTTGACAGACTAAGACGGTCCATTCGTAAGGGTCCACACACAAAGACAGGGATTTCAGGGACTGAGCGACTTGTTTAGGCTAGTCCCGGTTTGTCTACCATGACAGCATCCCGAGCGATAGGTAATTGTTGTTGGTATATGTGAGCTTCGATGACACGGGGATCAACGTGTGAGTTCCACTGATCACCTGAGCGCACTCGAAATAGCCAGCAAGATCATGTCCAGCTATAGTGCGTTGGCGTCGAGAGGCGACAAACCCTCCCCCATCAGAAGGACACTGCAATGCAGCCGCACGTCGACCGCTGAAATGAACGTCCGACGCTCATCACATTTCTAGGCGAAGCTGTGGAAAACAAGGCGGTGTTGGAGGTCGGATCAACTGACGATTATGGAGAATTTAAAGAGTTTGTTTTGCCGTAACCAAGTTAGACGTGGTGTCTTGGGGAAGTTGGAGCTGCGCTCCATCGAGGGAAAGTCGAACGTAACGGCGCTAAGGAGATGACGCAGATCCGGGCCAGACGCTACACCCATCCTTTAGATTTCCAGATAGAATTAGTGCAGGAACCCGTGGAGTAAGGGGGTTTTGTCTGCGCCGTCTTTCACTCCACCATCATTGCGAATGAATCAGAACACATTCAGGGCACTCTTGAAACACGTCGACCCCTGACGCATGCAGAGATAGATCGGCTCAAGTGGAGCGTCTCCGATATTCTTGGAGTGACAGACCAACCTAAAAAATATCCACCTTTAAACCGCGAGGAATGTGTCAGACGAGGGGCCGATGACGGTCAACATTGCTAAGTATCCACATTTCCCCGATGGATACTCGGGGTACAGGGTGTTGGTATCATTACAACAGATCACCGCGGTTGACCTGAATGTTCGTCGTCAGTCGACGACCAGAAATATTTCCGTTTGGATTTGAGCCAGTACACTTACACTGCCCCTGTGACGCTCGTTTAGTGCAAGGTAAAGTCAGGGCTCCACTCCTGGCTGTGATCGCAATTCCCCTTCCGCCTCACTGTCCACCAGCACCATCTTCATGCGTGTATACTCCACCGTGTCCTTGAAAAATGTGTCACCAAAAGGGATGAGACCGCGCTTTTCATACCACTGGCTACTACTAAGCCGGGCGTCGCACCAAAGGACTGTTGCACCCATGCTCGAGCAATAAGATGCCGTGTAACGCAGCAAGCTTGTCCCAATACCTTGACCCTGGAACTCTGGGTGGCAAGCGAATTTCCTGAACCGTGCCGAGGTCCGGTGACCGCCACTTGTTGTACGATCACCAACCCCGATAGGTGGAATGGACTCAAAAAAGACAGAGATAACAGCGACTGGCTTGTCCTGAGAAGGTGGCACAAAGGCACCGAAATGGTACCCGTATTTGTCCTCGTCGAGACGAACGTAATGGAGTGGCTTGTCTGGCCACAGGACCAAGTGACGCAGCTCCTCCGTCAATTCTGCCGTGATCTGGCCGACACGCAACGCTAAGACGAAAAAAAAACACGATTGGATGGTGGCAATTGTAGATTGTTATTGGACACTTACTCTCTGTGGCTTCTGCGGTTGCGGTTCTGGCGTTCGCTTCGACATCAACCACAGACACCGCCATACTCGTGAATAAAGTCACCGATACAGGTACCAGAGTTGTAACAATCCACCTTCCCGTTTCACCAACACAGGTTGCCTAACTAGGCAAGGTCAAGCATTCAACTCGAACTTGACAATTTGCAAGATCCGCAATCTCAACACAACACTGTGCTTCATGCCGGACATTTGTCGTGACCCACTACTTGTTAAGCGAGCTTCTGACCTGTGTCTCAGGAGTTCGTGTTCAGCAAAAAAGGTAACACAATCCGATCCGCCCTTCGCGGCTCTGATGTATGATGGCCTCGTGAATCGTGATCCCATCCTTACGTGGAAATCTTGATTCTACGTTGGACGACTCCTTGTGCCCATCTTGTCCTTCATATGCTGACGTTGTGCCTTTTTGCAGATTTCACTTTTCGTCCCAATACATTATGTTCCCATCCGTCGCTTCCACGAGTCATTGACCGCCACATAGATCTTCTTCTTGATCGGTTCGTGTTGGAGATGAACAATCTCCTTAATCAGCAATCGGCCAGCATCGCCAAATTTATACGAGCTAAAATTAACATTCCCATCCACTTGAACGCAACCCTGGGCCAAAGTCTTGAAGTGGAGTGTTGCCCATCAAACACTCAGTGTTGGAAAAAAAAAAATTCACCAACAGATCGCAGCCATCGGTCCGATTCTCTTTTGACGGTCAGACGCCTGCCCACCTCAGGAGACCATAACTGTCTTGAGAGGCACCATATATCCCATTGAAATTGACTGATCGCCTCTCTTGACAGTAATAATGGTGGCACATTGCGGAGGCGAGGCGTTGGGTTCGTCCTCCTTATCGACTAGCTTCTGACATCTTGCGACACGAAGGACGGCAGCCGAGAAAATTTCATGGGATTTGGCTCGATTGGTGGCACACTCACAACTTCCTCCACATTATGTCCTGCCCCATGTTATGATGTTGAACGAACGAGACAGAGCAATACCCATTGTCAATTTCTCGAATGGACCCCTTTTTTTCGCTTTATGCTCCATCTGGTATAAACCAGTGACACGCGTTAGGGTTTCGGCTCGTTTTTGGTTCGCTTACCAACGAGGTTCGCCATCATTTCCGATAGCGCGTAGTTCAGTGGTATTTCACTCTCTCGGACGGAACATTCGATACTTATCGACCTCCCAACGAGGCTCTGACGCGTCGCAAGTTACCTTTATCGTGGTGACAACTTAACCGGGAATTCATTTGTTTCCAATGCACGTGACCTGAAGGGTGGTTGTTTCCAATACAAGTCCCTGGTCTCTCATTCACTTATGGGAGCAGCACCTCCTATCCCATTCCATTGATCCCACTGGCAGCAAACGTTAGTCGTGTTTGTCGGCTGCTAGTCCCCCACCACGACCTTCCCAGAAGGTGAGTAGCCACAATGGCTGTTCTCTTCGTTTTCGGGGCTGGGTCAACTCGTAAAGTTGACATCACATTTTTCATAACGTACTAAGTTCTAAAGAATGCAGGGTATCCCCCTCTTATCACGCTGCGTCGGCAGCGTTCCCTGATTGCGTATGCCGTACTAAGCCATCTTCCATTTTCTCGGCTGGCTGGGGCTCATGTATTGGGGTTGCAGCTTTTGAGGCATCGTCTCTGCGCCGTGCTTCCACCACACTTTTGCGAGCCTCGAAACCACCCGCCCAACCAAACCAGTGGTACCTTGGACAGTGTGGTCCTCGCAATACGAGCATCCCGAGTTGAAAAGCGTACAACGCCAACATCAACCAGGAACAAGCCCGCCAACCATGCTGGACGAATACTTCAGTCCCGACGGAAGTCCCCATGACTTGTCCAATGAAAATCTACGCTGCGTATCAGTATAACCAGTCGTTATCTTTCGATGTCGTCTACTCACCGACAGAATGAGAATGGCGTTCAGGCGAGCTCGTGCGGCGGTAGAGATACTATCAGGTGATCGTCGTCATCTTGTTTATTCACCATCGGAAGCAAAATATACCTGAACACTGCAGTAGACAACGACACTTGCTGCATTTGACGGGCGGCATCAAGCCCGAAACAGGCAATTATGACCGCCGACACGTTGATCCCCCCCGCAGCGGTTTGCACAGATTGGAAGATGAGAAGGACGGAAGTCGCCAACAACGTTGCGTACCATGGTACGAGATTGTCAATCAACCGGCCTGCAAAGGGGCCGACGAGCACACCGAACATGCCCACAAGTCCGAAAAGACCGATGTCAAGTCTGACCGAAGATTAATCACGTGATACAGAACACCGACATGACACCCACGTCGAGTAGTAGTATGGCGGTCCACCGAGCAAGAACGTCAACGTGACCCAAAAACTGGTGAAACACGCGCTGGATGCGATGTTGATCAGCGCAGTTTGTACCACGAGCGGTTCTGTGACGGCGTATTTGGCTATGGTATACAGAATGTTGAAGTACGTCAGGTCGCGATTTTTGGCTGGATAATCTGGTAGGACCAAGTACGCGCCGATCAACACAATACACTGGACACCGATGGCCATGTAGTAGACTATCCGCCACGTATTAAAGTTGCCAATGACCCCCGCGAGCACGCGTGCGATCAGGATTCCAAGCATGAGACCAGAAAGTACCACGGATAGGGCAGATGCCCTGCGTTCTGGTGTGGCCAGATCGACTGCAAGGGGCATGAGGATCTGTGGAGTGACGCTGGCGGCACCGATCAAGAAGCATAACACTTCGAAGACATGGAGGTTGGGCGTTATACCCAACCCAATGGTGAGCATGGTCGACACCAAGACCAACAACAAAATTAACTGTCGTCGGCGGATTAGATCTCCTAG
>QFEF01003191.1:0-17284 GCA_003316035.1 Neoboletus subvelutipes | reverse complement strand
GTAGGGTCCGGATGACCCCCATATTCGACTACATCGTTGCCTTTACCCTCATCTTCGTGCACTGGAATAGGCAGTATCTTCCCTTCGTCTCCTCGGATGCCAATAGGAAGTATAGCATCATTAGCGTTGCACCTGGCTAAAACAATGCCTTCATCGGAGATGTCTTCGCCTAGAGCGTCTTCGTCTTCGTCTACGTCTGCATCCCATACAATATTTCTGTTCAATGCATCTTTCCTCTGGAGTTCTACATCCTCAACTCGAAGCCGAGCTTCTTCGACAGGAGTTAGCTTAGGAGGACAGCGGGTAGTGAGACCGGTAAATGTGGCGTTGTTATCCTCAGTGGAGGACGGAAGAAAGGATGAAACGGAGACGACCTTCATGCTCACACTGACAATTCCGTCAAAGCACACCAGGGTCTGTATCGAGTTGAAGACGTACCCATGCCAACCAGTTTCCAGTTTACCAATCCTTATATTTTCCGGTACTTCGACTGCCCTATGAGTTGTGAAAAACCATCTATTCGAATCGGCATCACCAGCTCGGAAATGCGGGGGTTGGTAATCATCCGGGGTGTTGTCGTTGAAGAAGAGTTTGAAGTTTCCATACCGACATTCTGGAACCATGATTCTGAGAACACATTGTACTCATGTAGGACTCACTTGGCAATGTCTCCATCTGTGAAATAGTAGTAACCAACGTCTTAATCATTAACTATATCCGTAGGATGAAATTGAGCTTGAAGGGCAATTTAAATAAGGATATATATACCTTGAGGCTGCGCTTTACATCGCCAAGGGTAGGCAATTTTCCTTGCTTGAGCACGTCGACGACAGGATCTCCATCCACGCGGTGTAGTGACATCTTTGACAACTGATCTCCCAAAGACATGACAGGTACGACGATGTCCGTACCCGCCAATTTATAGTACTTTATTTTTGTCAGCTTGGAACGAATAAAAGTCAATACTGTCTACCTGGAAATTAAAAGTGTAAGCCTCCACAATGCTGTAAAATATCGGTAAGCTGGATGAATATTCGGATCAAAACAGTGCTACTTGTTGGGGTCTTTGCTGTCCTATTTGGCGACTTCAAGCAATAGCGCGTCGAAGAACGTGAGTAACTTACCAAATATATAGCAAAGATGAAGCAGCGAAGGTACTGCCTCTCGATGGCCTCGAATATACCCTTTTCCTGGATAAAACGTGTGGTTGTATGCGGAGAATGTGTCTTAAATTGGTCTATATGCGTACCAAATAGTCCAAAATCCTGTCGCCTTCGTTGGTGAAACCCCGCTTTAGACTCATAATGGTCACGCCGCTGACGGTTGGCCTGGTCTGATTATCAAACGATCCAGCTGGCAGGGCTGACGCAATTTGAGCAGACAAATGATCTGCATAACGGTTGTAGGCGACAGGCTTCCTGTATGTTTTGGTGCTCACATTCGGAAAAGTTCTCGTAGGGTAACAGACCCCTGAAAATGCCTTAGTTGGTTATTGATGCAACGGTCACTAAATACCTCAAGTATGCAATGCACCCCAGCCCAGCCTTCAGAAGGGTCTCAACGCACCGCAAGCTAGTACCATTACTGAGTGTCTGAAGAGACATCAGTCATGTCAGGAACGGTTTCTTCGTAGACTTCACCTGGGCTTCACTACGAGTCGCTGTGGTTTGCGCCTGCATCGCGGGAGAGAAATCGTTGAACACGATAGTCAAAATGGATGATGATGGCAAGAAGAGGTAGGTGACTATTTTCAGACGCGCTCGCGTTTAAAGCCACACCCAATCACGTGGGCGAGTAATCGCGAAGCCAGTAATTTGGGGAGCAGTCGTTGACAACCAGCTGGAGGAATTGATACATTCATCGTCGCGATGACAGAACCAGAGGACGCATGCCATTTATAGGTACACCGGCCCTTCAAACCACCTGGTCTCGTCGAAGACAAAGGAGCGCAATACTCTGTGGACGAGCTTGTCGCAAATGGTCACCACAACTTAAAAGTTCGAGGAAGCAAGTTGCTTCACAGGCCCTTGAGGGCGTATACAAGGTTTCATGATTGCCCAGTCCCTACCAACGCGGTTATCCGAGTGTCAAAACCATCGCTGCGAATGGGCATTTCTGGAGTGTAGAACGGGTTCTTCATAACTCCGTCCGCATAAGCCTCGTAAACCTTCTGCAATACAGACTCGGCGGTGGTCTCCGATAGGGAAGTCAGAAGCACGAACTTGGTACCTTGGCTGAAAGCTTAATCCTACTCTACCATTGACCGATGAACGGGGCATGCGCACCGGTTGTTGTCAAGAAAATTGTCATTTTGAAAGATTCCCCTTCGATGACTTGTGCCCCGGAACTGAACCCGATGGGCGAAAGCCTACTAGTGATGGCATGAATGCCGTGCAGAGTTCCAGCGAGTACGAGGTATTCATTGGAAGTCAGCTGTGCAAGGCCATCTGAGAAATTCTCCAACAGTCATTCAATCATCCCAACGAGACGATGGCTGAATGCGAACCTGTAAAGTTGCGCTGATAGACAAGGCCACCAGCTTTGTTGATCACCTGCAATATCGACTCAGAATGCGTGTTGTTCCCCCACTTCAGTCTTACCCAAAGCCCAAAGATAGCCATGATGAATCAAGAAGAGAACATCGACTGTGTGAATTGCCCGCTGATCAACTACAAAGGCTATGTGGCAGAGCTTGTTCCTGGTTTGTGTTCAAGAGAGTCCTGGCAACGTACATACATATCTTCACACGACAACTACTTTACACTTACTGACTCTGCTGGGTATGAGAGTCGGGCCTTCAGTCCACTTTGTCTTCGCTCTTTTGTCATGGATAACACAGTCGAGCCAGCTCGCAAGGCTCGGTCGGAGGGACTTGACGCAATTGTCTTCCGAACAAATAGTAGCTTTGGCGAATTCTGTAGACCCAGTCAAGAATATTGACACGCGAAATCCAGACTCCCACTTGTCAAAGCTCCTGATCCCGCGTCCTGGTACGTTATGCAAATTTGCTGATCGTCGGTGCATATTTTTCATACTCAGGTTGGTAGTTGGAAGCAACAACAGCACTCTTGTTCGACAACACATTACCGCTGTGTTGGGAGCTTTGAACTGGCACGTCGAAGAAGATAGCTTCACAGCGTATACACCATACGGTCAACGTTCCTTCACCAACATTATCGCCACGAAAGATCCAGCAGCCTTGCGAAGAATCATCGTTTCTGCTCACTATGATAGCAAAATTTTCCTTACGTACCCAGAGAATCAGGTGCGCCCTGCAGAGTTGTGGCATTGTTTACGTTGTTGACGGCTTCTAGTTTGTAGGCGCCACAGATTCGGCGGCTCCGTGTGCGATGATGCTTGACCTCGCCGAGGCTGTAAATCCGCTACTGGACGACCGGAAGCAGCGGCTCCTAGACGGACGAGAGGACGATGAAGACCTTGCTGATACTACGCTGCAGCTCGTATTTTTTGACGGTGAAGAAGCGCTCAAGGAATGGACAGACACAGATTCAATTTATGGTGCAAGGTACATTAATCCCGCAACACTGCTATCGTCTTAGATTGCTCAAACGCTAGTGAATGTAGGCATTTGTCCGAGAAATGGGCAACGACGTATATAGCTCCCCACACGAAACGGCGACTAATCGGTCATTCAATGACGGAACTAGGTGGAATTGAACACCTTATTCTCTTAGACCTCCTAGGAGCACCCAACCCGTTGATCCGTTCATATTTTACCGATACTGCATGGTTGTTCGATTCACTGGCTTCCGCGGAGCGACGGCTACATGAGTCTGGAGTGCTCATGGGTTTGGAAGGTGCTGCAGCTTTCCAAAGCTTTTTCCTACCTCGTCGCGGTAGCGAATTCAGTCATGGATATATAGCCGACGATCACATACCGTTCCTCCGAAAGGGTGTGAACATCCTTCATGTGATTCCATACCGATTTCCTAGTGTTTGGCATACCTTGCAGGTAAGTCATGGATTGCACGAAAATCGACGAAACACTGCAGTTTGACTTTGCAGGATGATGCGACCGCACTCGATATATCGACCATGCGACGTTGGAACCTCGTCCTGAGGGTGTTTTTATCAGAGTATTTGAGCCTACAGCCGGAACTGAGCCCGATACAAACGAGGTACGAGCACGTAAAGCGCTTTGAATATGAACTTGTGAGTATTCTGCCACAGTAGGATGTTTATTTTCTCGAGTTTAATTCGCACTCGCTTAGTAGGTTCAATGGTAGTTGTGGAGCAGCTGGCATTTGGTTCACTCTCAACACTAGTTCATGTAGCCTGGTAAAAACATGGACGTAGCCTTCACAATGAGGTAGGCTAGCATTCGTGATCCAGCAGGCAGTTGAACGTTCAACACTGAGAGGACCAAGTAAGTGTACCGTCCTTCCGGCCGCCGTCACGCAGCCATTATCAAAGCCTTATAGTGCTTCATCAACTCAGAAGCATCGGTGACGAGCTATCACGATGAATGTGGTTTTCGACAAACTGCGATAGTAAAGCATACCTGCTGTTTCTCTCGACCTTCGTCTAGACGGCGTTTCGCTGCATTCATTACATCCTTCCGCGACTTCCGCATCCGGACGGTTTGAACCTGGGCTGATTAACCGAGGAATCATATAAGCGGTTGTCATGTATATATGCTTGAACGAGAGGACTGACTTGCTTCCTCTCCCGCTTGAATTACCTGCATGCGCCAAGGACCAAGCTCGTTCAGAAGAGGAGAATAGGTTGAGAATAGGCTATCAAACTTTTCCTGCACCTCCTTGTCAAAAGCTCTCCACCAGACTGGTACTAAATAATCATTGACCTTGTTCGTGTTTGAGTGCCCCTTTATGCTCTGGAACTCGGCATGTTTGCGAAGATGTAACTCCTCGAGCTGGCTCAGGAAGCCGAGAATTTTATCACTGCAAAGTTTCATACCTCTCTCATGCAGTCAAGTAAGATAACTTACGCATACGTATTTGTCTCCCTTGCGGTTCTTTCTAGATCCTCTCGCAGCGTGGTGAAAGCGGAGGTGATCCTAACTTCAAATGTTTGCTCCGACTTTGACTTGTCTTCTATAGAGGCTCGGTGTCTAGGTCATCTCTTTCGGCCAAAAACGTCACCTTTCTCTGCTCTGTACCACGGTGAGATCAGAGTCTCGCTGAGGTGAGAATGGGGATCTACCGGTGTGAGGTCAGACCATGGTTTCCTGTCAGGTATTGTGCGTTCAGTGATCGGGAGCCCGACGATGCTACAGCCAAGCTTACTTCTACGGTCTATTCACCATGGTATGATGAAAGTATTCAGCTCGCATTCATTATGATTAAACGGGACTGAATCTTTACCGTGAGCCATGATAACTTGAGGGTGTAACACTTGGTTTGATTTACAAATGGTTAGGGAGTCAAGATGTGTTGTCTAGTAGTCAAACGCGTACAGGTTTTGGCATTGGTGGCAAACTCCCGAGCCTCTCCAAACACTCTAATACCAACCCAAGCCCAAGCAGACCAAAACTCTCTGACCCAAACTCTTCTCCAGCCTGAGGGGATGGGTGGGCCTTTTCAAGGCTAAATAACCACACATCCCACGCAACAGCTAGCCTTTCCTTTAGTGCACTCTCCGAAAGCTCTTCCAATCTTCCAACGAGTTGTTCCTTGATCTCCCGGACAAGAAATTCCACATTTTCCCTTATCGCGTACAACCTGCTACTCCGGTATCGCCTCTGGGTACATTTACCCAAGATAGTCCCAATTACAAGCTCTTCTTCGAGCAGTCGAGATCCAGGTACTTGGGATAGAGAGTAAGTGCTCGCCATGTATGTCAGCTCTTCGCGGTATGTCATATACAAGGATTCTATCCGTGCCATCCGTATTTGACCAGGCAAGCCTGCGAGGTGACGATGGACAAGCGACCGTAGGACCTTCGAAATTGGCTGATCCTCTGCTTCGCCCTGACGACGGGGAAGGGTGTTTGACATGTCCTCCAAATCAATATTGCGGAAGAGATGACCAAGAGCACGATCGGACTCGTAGTAATCCGAAGACCGAGGGGTACCTTCTTCTGCCTTGTCCCAGTCAGGTTTGAATCTGATGAGTGATCTTGGCATGTCCCTGATATCCACTTTGTTTCCATTCTTCGGGTAATCCACGGCCCAGCTGTGCATCTCTGCCAGCTTGAGGCAATCCGGATCAAGCGTTCCAAGCTTCAGCGCATTAAAGTCAGCTCGGCGGGGGAAAGCAGAGCAGAGCATACTTTGGATTGGTCTATTTGTCGTGACAATTAAGACAACACTCTGCGCACTTTAGGAGGCTGGCTCACCTGCAATCGTAATGTGTTTCTTGGAAACCAGTCCCTACGATCCATCTTTATGAGCACCCGAGCCGTGTTCGAAAAGAGAAAATGATGCCTCATACCACAACATCTGAGTTGATATATTCCACGATAAAGTCACAGACATCGTCGATTGTGCTGTGTCTGTCGAGTTTAAAGGGCTGTACTGGTGCGTAAGAAGCAGGGTCATGGTGTTCGGGCACTAGGAGATCTCCGTATTGGATTACTTCATACATATCACTAAAATCTTGGATTACGTTATTGTCTGTGATGGAGAGAAGAACTTCATACCCGTCGAGATCACCTCCGCCCAAACCATTCGGCAGCGACCAACTTCCTTTGGTAAGATGTTTACACGAGACATGAAGCGTCAACTGAGATCACACTTGCCAGTAGTCGGGAATACGACGACATTCCTCAGATGGCCAAACAAACATAAATGATCCTCAGGGGGAGGCCCAATGGCATATACGCGTTGTACTATATGTTCGTTAGGGATCTGGACTTGTAAAGTAGAAGAGATGACCAACCGTCCCCAGGATGAATGACAGGGCTTCGGTATATAAGACACATCCCTTGGAGATAACGAGGCTCCTCATCTTCAGGATGTTGTACGCACGCTTCAAATTAATAAAGTTCAAGTTATCATGTTCAGTGATCTCACTGAACACATACCAAAGATCTTCCCCTGAGGCAGGCAATACACATTCTTCAGACCTTTCTCCACGTACGCCGGCCCCTCGTCCGCAACTCCAACAAGCAAGTAGCTATTCGGAATCGGAATACGCGCCTCGTGCTTCACTTCGCGTAGTACGTGATTGATTGCGCACGCACGAAGTCGTGCCAGGAATGGTGTGTCCAATGGCTGCTGCGAACGATTTGGCTTCAGCTCTAGTCCCAACGTGTTCAGTCTTCTGAGGATCGCGGCAAGCCGATAATTGTAACATAGCCGGTGTGATTCGAGCAATCGTGCGTATAGAGCTGCAGAATCATGGGCCATTCGTGTGTCGGCCACGGCATCTGCTTGAAGTTTCATGAAAACCTCCTTCGGTGCACCACGGTCTTCAAGCACCATCACCAACGGTCTGTCAGTGAGTGAAGGTGTTGAGAAGATCTATGTCGCTATGTATGCAAGATTGACACAAACCTGTTTAGGTGAGGAACGTTAGGCTTGCCCACAGCACGGGAAATTTCGATCGTCCCATATTCCTCGCCGGGTACATCGAATTTATTCATGGAAGGTCGAACACACATGTGGATTCCCTCTAATCTCGAATCCACAGAAACAACACCTTTGCATCCTAAGAAACGGATCTGATACTGTGCAGATATCGAGTGAAGGCCATCAGAAGTACTAGATGCAAGACTTACGGCGGAGGGTGTGACAGAATTAACTGGAAGGGTAGGGTTGTCCTCGCACAAGGCCCTATAGACCAACTTTGCCAGCTGTGGTGATATCGTTCCAACACCGTCGGTGAAGTTAATGCCATTCTCTTCGATGTCCGGTATCTCAGACCACTGATCCCTCCCGATGCGGACGGATGGGTCTGTTCCAGAGAAGGCTTGCTAAGCAACGATTAGTGAATGGCGATTAAACATAGGGTTTGACCCACCGCCATCCGTGCACCATACTTGGATGGACTCGTGATAACTCCGCTGAAATCTCCAAGGGAATCACGGATGTTCTGGGTATTCACCATCCCCTTTTTTGGGTGATGAAACGCACTGAGGTACCAAACAGCATGTTCCCTAAGAGACGACGACGAATATCCCAAGAATTCGAAGTGCCTTCCAGCAAGATTGAATCCCTTTTTCAGCAGCGTGCCCACACGTTCCTGAAGGTAAGATGCACCGTCTACGTCTCGATCCCACCTGTATTGAAGGCGATCTTCATCACGGAAGTCGACACGAAGAAAATGATCCTCATAGCCTTCATATTCACGTATGACTCTATTGGATTGAGCGATGGTCGGACCTTCCAGGAGAAGCCGGGTTGGTGTGAACGTGACATGGTGACAGAAAAAGCGACCTCTAGGAGGGGAGGTTCGTGGACGCTGAGGTTTTTTCTCCAGTACACTCTCAAAACATTCGAATACACGCTGTCCTGGGGGCCGATTGGCAGCACGTTCCATGAAGCGCCGCATGATGTCACCCGCTGTGTCCCCCAAACAGTGAATCAGCTCTTCAATACGTGGTCGAAGCTCCATCAGTTCCGCTGTGTTTGCAACGCCATTGTGTAGAAGGGCTTCGATCTGAAATGCAACCCGCCAGTTCGAAGTCAGAAGCGCGGACCGTAGCCAAGTCGCAATTTCGTTGAGTTTCTTTTGGGAGAAAAAGTTTTGGCGGCCATTCGCGTCTATAGTCACTCCCTGTTTGGGCGGGCGTAGAGACGAGATGCGGCAGCAGTACTCGAACCTCCTTAGGACATCTCCAGACTCGTGGTCACTAGTATCGTATAGCACGATGCGTAGTTGATGTGCATAGGGAGCAACGACTGCGTGACCTGCATTCAGAGATCCCACGCGATGGCGATATTTGCCTTCTTCACCAGTGTCTGAAAGAGAGCGAAATATTTCCTCTTTTTGGATCACGGGAGGCGTGAATAAATCAAAGCAGACATCTACACATCGTTTGTAAGGAACAGCTTGGTCGCAATACGACCACATACAAGGGTTTCCGAAGTCATGTCCCATGGCCATCTTGTTGATACTCGCGAATCGAACAATGATGTTGTAGAATGTTTTCTCATGTGATTGATCGCCAATCTAGTACGGCTATAAGGTTAGTCACTCAACTTGACGACAGTGAGTCTTACCTGGACTCGAAGGCATTTGTACTCGTACTCAAAGAAAATCCACCCCATACTTTGCTGGAGAAGGTTTTGATCCCATTCGATCGAGAATGAGCGAGGGTCTCGCGGGTGTGCACCGTTCGGATGATAGAAGGTACCTAGAAATAAAAAGTGAGCTCATCGTTATTCACTCCACTGAATTGATCAACTGATACAGACCAATCTGAACATGCGCGACGAGAAATGGGTCGCGGAGGGCGTTAATCCTCTGTCCACGATCTCTCGCGATATTCGGATCAATGAAAGGGGCCTTTTCAAGCTCAAGTTGCAAGGATCTTCCAACCGAGTTTGTATTAGGGAAGAACTTGAGCTTTTTCCCCCCCACCGCTACGTCGATTTGACCCTTCTCATTGAGACGTTTGAATCTCTTCCCTAGCGATTTCGTCAACGTGAATGTTCCACTGCCATCGTTCTGTACACCCCCCGCTTTGCTCTTGTTCAGCCGAACCTTGAAATTAGGTAGACGTTCCTCTGGACTGGTGACAAATAACCCAGGGCAGACATGGAGAACCCGATTCGCGATCGCTGTCGTTATTTCCCATTCATCGGCTTTGAAATCAACGTTTCTAATATAAAATTCCATGAGTACGATCGTAGGACTGTAGACGAGATAGCTGCTCGTGGATGAGTTCTACAACAAATCCATTGCATCGATAAGTGTTCGGGCTGGTTCACGGCAGGTTGTGTGGCTGTCCTTCCTGTTTGGGGGACGCAGGTCATTCAAATCACACAAGCGTTATGCTACAACAAAGAAAAACACTGCACTCCTGAGGTGGAGCGTTGACGTTGCATGTCGGACTATCATGATGGACATTGAACTAGATAATACGAGGACCTCAGGGAGTACTAGCGGTGCTAGTCTCGAATACCACGCTAGAATGTCAATTCCCCATCAACGCCAAATCGTGCGGCTGACGAGCGGGATGATGGCGCAACTTCACTTATAAGGTATCCCTGCACAAAAAGGAAGGATAAGGATTGATGTCTGCCTAGGATGCTAGGAGACAAACCATTCTGAAGCTGTATAATTGGTCAGCGAAGTAGGACTGCACAATTCAAGATGGCTCACTCGTTGAAATTCATCATATGCGGTGCTCCTAATATTCTCATGTGCATTCCGTATGACACTCACCATCCAGTCCGCAGCTTGACGCTCGCTCAATCCAAGAACAAACCGATCCTTCAGCCGCTTGATGGTTGCTTCTCCCTTGAAAGAAGGCAGACCGGTGCCCAGCATAAGCTGTACTGTGCTGACCAGTTGATCTGCATGAGGTCGTAGAGCAAGGAAAGCCTTAACGGTCAGTTGTTGGAAAAGCTCGTATCCTTGAGAATGTCGGCCACCCATCAGAACAACCATTTCGTGATTGAGTTTGAAGGAGCTAGGCTCAAACTTGACACCCTGCATCACGAGAGTGAGTCAACAACGACTGTTCCTATGTAAGAATACTTACTCCGGGCCGTAAATATCACGAACCAAACTATGTCAGCATCTGTGGCAAAATATAAAATGACAGACTTATCTATGTCGAACAGGAAGCCAAAATCTTGACGCAAGTATGGTAAATGTCATAATGCTATCACTTCACGTGAAGCCCATACCTATGTGTACGATGTGTCCTTCGCCATCGATCATGATGTTACCATTGTGTCGGTCCTTGATCTGTAGAATATAACACGCAACAGAGTACGCTGCCATGGACTGGATGAAGTTAAGACGAGCTCTCTGAAAAGCGACAGTTTCTTCTCCTCCGTACTTGGAAACGAAAAAATCGAGGAGATCGTTGACTTTGGCGCGACCCATTTCATCCCGCGAGGTGGCGTTCGGCACCACGTCGATCACACCGCACTGATATGCCCCAATCAGCGTGTCAAATCAACTAAAGCAAAGCAAACCTTACCCCAGGAGCAGTGGCTGTGACTCTATATGGATAGAGGTACAAGGTCAGACCGACGCCGGTAAAGACGTTTTTAAACATCGCGATAATCTGAAGTGCAAGGACATCCTGGCGGCAGTCATCGCCTACTTTGAAAATAGCTTGTTGCCAAACATCGAATTCTTCACGTTTCTCGACGCCGGAAGCATCCAATAAAGCCTCTGGATTCGTTTCTATTACAATACGTTCCTTCCTCACTTTGAATGTAGCCATAAAAGGGGCCTGGGAGGATCACCGATTTAGCTGATTGTATCACTTTGTGGATGAGATTAACCTTGGCGTGACTCTGCAACGGGCGGCCAGATAGTTTGTCGATGTCGACGACCTTCCCATCGGGGTTACTGGGAAGGTAAACGCCAACGTCGACACGAATTTTGGCCATCTCTTCGTCAATCTTTGCCTTGAAAAAGGATTAGATCATGTTAAGTTATATAAAAAAGACTTGCCTTCTTTTCGGGCTTAGGTCTCTTGATATATGGCCTCAGCTTTCCCGATATTGATGTAACTTCTTGGAAAAACCTGAATTCTCTGTCATAAAATGACCTCGCTTCCCCTGATAATGATTCGACCACTAGGTTGGTCATCTTATCAAGGACCGGTTTCATAGGATCTTCCTGGAAAAGTTGGTTTTCAGACCTATGCTCATTGACCACACCTACTGGACATACTATTTCTACTGCATCGTCCTTGAAGCAGTTTGCCCTCATATTCCAAATGATTTGGTGACAGAATAGCTGCGATATCATCGCAGTTTCAAGAATGAATCTGGCAATATAACCTACAGCGTGTTTCGTTTGTATAACTCTTCGTCATATACAACAAGCTCACCGAGGTCATCGAATCGTAGTGCTTGGACAATTTGCGGTACGAAAAAAAATGTTAAGTCGACCGGATGTTCTTTGAGAACACGGTGAGCATATTGAAGCAAGTAAGGATCGTTGTTGTGTTTTTTCTCGAAGAAGGTGACAGCGATTACCGGTGGGACAGAGGCCCAGAGCAGGATGTGCTACAAACATTATTAGTCTAGCACTAGGACTTCGCACAAAAAAAGGCAAGACCTTTAGCTCTCTTCTCTGATTCATACGCGTGGTATCATCAATTAGGTAGCGTAGACCATCGGGGGTATGCATAACGACAGCGGGGTTCGCACGAACAAGCCTCTGGACCTCAGCGTGTGCTGCGGGACTTTTGAAGCGTTCCATCATATGGATGGCTATAGCTGGATCTATTTCCCACACACTCCGTGCAACCATGGGCCAGTTGCCCTACCCAGGCATGGATTAGATATTCGAGCACAATCAAGCTGAGTCTCACCTCCGATATCGTTCGTTCGAGAGTCCCAGGGTGATCATGTCCCCTATTCGTATCATTTGTAGGATTTGCCCACACTGTGAGTCGGTATAGCTCATTTTCCACGAGTAGTCGGAGCGGATGGTTGATGTTCTTAAGACGGGTTTGGTAGACTGTTGGGAGTTAGTTTAAACCCATGTAAGATGGTAATTTCTACGCACGCAAGTGCTTTGTGATCGATTGAGCAGGAGGTAGGCTCGATAACGAAAGAAGAGCTCGGATCGAGTCAGTCTGAAGATGCCCGAAGAATTCCGAGAGGACTTTGATATCGGCATCCACTTGAACACGATTCGCCCCAAACGACCATCTTCGGAACGTAGTGAACAACTGAAATATCAAACAAATAGAGTCGCTTACTGGGGTCGAACCGCAAACCATGCGTATGCTGTACGATAAAGGTTTTCGCGCGTTGTACACTCGGAAAAGATGTCTAAATTCGAGCTCTTCAATGTTTCAAAACCAAACAGAAGGAAGGAATAGCGCAGTTCGCGAGCAAGCGGGTGCGTGCTGAAGCAAAGTTAGTAAAAAATCCAACGCGTTCTAATGTGTAACCCACCTGAATAGCTTGTGGGCGTGGGTGGATCGTAAGACAAGTTGTTGCATAAGAAATATAACCGTTGATCGACGATAGCGAGCTGCTTGCAACCGACTGAATAACATTTGTAGGACAAGGGTATGTGGCAGGAGAAGACGTCGGGCGTGTGAGGTTGCACGATCGATTTCCTCCTTGTCTGTGGGGCTATATCCTATTGCGTGGTAGAATGGATCGTCGTAGCTGTGGGAGACGTGAGTTACTATAGGAATGATGATAAGATCAAGTTAAAATTCCTGACTTTAGGCATTGCGAAAAAACCCCCTTTCTATCTCTTACAGTGGCAAACCAAGCCGCCATAATCTCGCTTATCAGGACAACCTCGGCAACTGGCTTCTCCGCTATTACCCACGTCCAAACCTCAATGCCAGCAGCTATGGCAGACGGTGTGAATACCTCGAATGGTAGAGTGACGAGGTAATGCAGGAGAGCATACTCGCACTGCCAGTCGTCAGCCAGAGGATTCCAAAACAATACTACTAGCAGATACCTTATCCAACGCTATGAGAGTCGCCGCGCAACGAAATAACAGGCGCTTGAGGTCTTGGACAGTCAGTGTACTAGTCTTTCCCAAGATAGCGTTCATGGTATCCTCCATCTTTTTCTTCAGTGCCAAAATGTCAGTGAGAGCTGCATTTTGCGGAGGAACTTTGTCCAAGATGTCTTGTGCTACATTTCAACGGACATGAGCCACTGCTTTCATTTGTACGAAATCACCTGCCTTCTCGACTTGCCAGCCGCAGGCCTGCTGCTTCACCCGCAAAGTAGCTTTTACTAGCAAGCTGGCTCGCAAGTACTTTTGCGCGATCATATTCCCAGTTAGATAGGGAGCGAAGTGAAGCTGGAAGATGTCAGAAACCCAGTTTCTCAGCGCGATATCACTTACTTAATTGTCGATGTGGCGGCCCGCACGCTTTCGCAAATTTTTCTGCCATAGATGGGCCCAGTTCAGATGTGTCTGGGCCAGCGAGAGATTGTGTTGCAGCAAGGTATTTCTGTCGAGTGATCGTTATGCAAGTGTTCTACGGGTCTGAATTTTCGGGGAAAATATACCTGGAGAGTCGACTGCAGTTCTATCGGTGCGCGGCTCAAAGCAAGCTCGAACCAATCGCTTGCATGTCGCTGCAACTGCCGGAGAATATCATTTCTGACCCTGTAATCATCCGTCAACTGCAGACGTATACCCGTGCGTTCAGAATGAAATTCATATATAGGATTGTACTACGATGGAGATGTGAGGGCGCAGAACCTTTGAATTGGAAATGACACAAACCTCGTCGAGGTATTCATTCTCACAGGCACGTCTCAGGAGGGTGAGACACTCAAGAATAGCGTAGACAAGTGTCGCGTCACACATCAACGATGGGAATGAGGTGATCAAATGATTGAGGTACCTCGACGCGACCTCGCGAGCACGCGCAATGCGGTGAGTACTGGCCACAAGCAAATTGCATAGTTCTGAGGAAAGATGATACGGAAGTGCTTGCTCCGCAGCCTGGGCGTTTAGATCAGCACTGCACCCTCGGATTACCTGTTCGCTCCATTAGTCTCTGCCAGCGTCAATGAAAGAGGAAGCATACATTATCAGCGACAGCATCCATGCAAACATTCAGACCATTTTGCTTATTCAAACTTGAATTGGTGAAGTAGGAAACCAAGGAAGAAGGCAGTCCAGCCGCAGAGCGCATTGTCTCTATGTCATGCATAGTCAACACGAAAATGACTTGACCAGTTGTTAATGATGGTAGGTCGCTCGCGCTCGAGGAAATATGGCGCATAAGATAAGCACGATGCTTCGCCAAGACCTTGTAATTGATCAACATTTAGCATCATGGAGCTGGTGAAAACCATACCGAATGGGCGTACTCGTGTCTTACAACCGTACGATACTCCAAATCACTTGCCGCATCCGATACATTCTCAAGGACTAAACACGGCGTTTTTGTTGCGATCCTTGCAAGTGCAGGCAATAGCCACGTCATGGCACTCTTCTCTCTCTCCTCCTCCCCAGAAGTGGTAAAATGAAAAAGAACACACAAGAACCACAAGTTTCGGAACAGGTTGGTCAACTCGGAGGTAGCATGGAGGTGAGGTGTGCAGTCGGAGTGATCCAGGAGGGCTTCAATGGGAAGAAGAAGCGAGGCGAGCTGTTCTATCATCTCTTCCGTCTGTCGAATTCGTTCGTCGTTAATGATGGTACCAGCAGATGGGAGACAACAGCCAACCTTGCCACTGTGGCCTCCAGCAGCGGTATTTTGAATCTCCACACCTTTGTCAGAGAAGAGGGTAAGGAGCTCTTCCAAGTACACGTCATAGAGATCAGATCTTCCGTCGATTTCCCGAGCAAGTCTGGTCTGTGCTGCCAATACCTAATGGTGTCAGTGGTAATGGGCACTCTGAGTAATCGCAGTATGATTTAACCTACCATATTGTTAGAGAACCTGGGATCTTCCGGATTTGCCGTGCGATTGATGGCCGAAAATGCACGGATGATATCTACGAAGGCATCCTCGGGAGCAACCAAGGCCAAATCTACCAAGTTGTACGCAATAGCTGCCTCGACTGTGGGTTCTGCTGTGCGGAGCCTTTGCAATAACATAGAAATTGTAAGTTTCGTCACCTCCTCCTTATCAAATTCTAGGGCAAGCCGCGTCACGATAGATATTGTAGTAATGCCAATAAGACGCTTTTCCTCGTCGGAACGACCCCGAAGGCCCACATCTTCGCTCTGGAAGGTAAGCTGATCAGTGGAAGACGACAAAGGAGGGGTGTAAGGCGGATTGTGCAAAAGCTGCTGCGAAGAAGACTCAAAAATCTCTTGGCTCGCTGCTGCAATGTAGTTTAGGAGAGAATACATGTTAGACATGATGGAGTCTTCTCCTGGTGCCAGCTTTCCAATGCAATCAATCAGCGATTTTCCACAGCCTCGAACAGGAGCCCTACCTTGATGCACAAACCAAAACATTTTGCTGCGGCTGTAAATGGCGGCGGAGAGCATTTCTCGGTATTGAAAGCGAACTCAAAGATCGGAAGAGGAGAGGCTACGAAACGACGTAGGTGGTGCACCAACTCCTTCGCTATTTCTGGGAAGCTCTGGACAAGCACAGTCATTGCTTTGAGAGCTGCCTCCTGAACCGAATTGTCCATTATTGGGGTCTTATCGCTCAGAAGTAGACCGAGGCACGCATAAAGGTCAGGGTCAAGTTCTCCCAAAGCAACCGAACATATGGACGCCAATTTCTGCAAAGTATGGCAATTCATTTATGTGTACCATTGATGAAGATGAAACTCACCAAGCTTTCAGACATCGTCTCCCATGCATACGTATCAATGGGAGGTTCAATATCCATATCCTGTATCTGCACCAAAAGATCCTTGAAGCACTGTAGGGATCCCCTTATGGTGGAATTCAAGGCAGCTTTCGTCGCTCCATCCTCCATAGGCAACTTCTTCGCGGCTCTCTTCATCAGACTCAACCAAGCCTTATTAGCAGCAGCAGCTTCCTTCAACGGTCCCCGATCGTGGACACCCTCTGCCGAGACCACAACTAGAGCTTGAGCGAGCACAGTCCATTGTAGCTCCATGACACAGCACACGATAAAATACCCGCTCAGGGGTCTCCCGAAGTTGACGTAGCGTGTAATGAAGGCATGACAAAAGAAAAAAGTCTCAGATGAGTCTGGATTTGCCTCTGCTTCTTGATGAATATCAAGGAGGAGTCGGTTGATGCATTCAAGAATGGGATCCTGGACTAAGCCAGCAAGAGCATGAGATAGAAGCCGCCATTGAGTTACCGTCCAGGGAAAGAGCGTTGATGTGATGGCGCGGTAGAGGCCGTGTACAGAGGGAGTTAGCTGCGTCAGAACCTCGAGCGCTAACGGATTTCAATTTGTGATATCAAATCTCACACTCGAGAATACTCACGGTTTGCTGTCAGGAGCTTCTGTACTACTTGAGTAATGAAGCGTAGGATAGTATCAACCCCCTGGTCCACTCGGTCAGGATGAGTAGAACAAACTCGTAGGATAGCAGAAACAGTCGAGTAGACAAGCTGATCTGGGAGTGCCCACTCTATAAGGAGGATCAGAATAGAGCGGTGCAATGGTAAACATACTCACCGTCCCAGGACAGGGATTGGTCGTAATCAATGTGAGGCGCGTTATCCAAGACACCGACGAGAACCGTGATGAGTGTATCAACTTCGTCTCGAACATGCTTCTCGGGAAG
>QFEF01003179.1:0-13381 GCA_003316035.1 Neoboletus subvelutipes | reverse complement strand
TAGAAGAGGACCACAGGTATCCTTTGGTGGAAACAATAGTAGCCACAGGGATCCCAATGCTATGGATGTTGATCGTCTTACGATCACGCCAGCAGAATGAGCCAAGTGTCTTCACGAGCGGAGATGCTTCATTTGCAAGAAGACTGGTTGCACAACTCGGAACCACTCTGGCTACGCTCCTGCTAGCATGAAGACTCAGTCGATCAACCACCTCACCCGGGCCATCCCTACCAGTTCCCCCACTGTGTCCATTGCCACCACTGCCACCAAAGACCCTCTGGATGCATTCCTCAGAGGTATCGAAGGGAGTGAAGACCGTAATCAAGTCCTTCATACCTTGAAGTCCATCTACGACCCTACCTGCGATGAAAATGGAGATCCACTTGTTGCCGAGGAGGTCAAAGTCCTCTTGGCCGCCGAACTCAATGAAGAGTTCAATACATCTTTTTAGAGGGAAGGGGTGTACCAACATCACTACCTTCCATAAATGTCGCCCCCGTATTTATTTCTGGATTGAAGTCTAATTCCATTCGTCTTCCCCTCTCGATCTGGAAACAAAATGGGCAAATCGTTGGCGTGAACGCTCTCTTGGATAGCGGAGCGACAGGATGCTTTATAAGCAAGGAGGCAGTCACCCAACTGAAACTGCTGACTGAAGAACTGACCATTCCTATTGCTGCATGGAACGTAGATGGGATGCTGAACCAATCCGGAACGATAAAGGAGAAAACCATGGTGGTCATTGATCTCCAAGGAGTGCGAGAGCAATGCGAGCTGCTCGTCCTCAACTGTGGAAAGGATGATGTCATCCTGGGCCTGCCATGGCTCCGAACTATGAATCCCGAGATAGATTGGCGGAACGGCACAGTTGTCATTACTCCAGCCAACTATAAATTGACTACCTTGAAAGATACCGCTCAGAGGTATTTGTCGCGTTTCCTGGGTCATCAGGAGAACGAAAACATAGACAACGAACTCTATGACCAGTACAGAAGATGGACCATCCCAGACCGAGTCCAATTCCTGAAGCAGGAAAAGGGAGTCATTCTGCCGAATATACTCCGCTGAACGACCCTCTCCACTACTATCGCCCAGGCGGAAGGGACCAAGAAGGTAGAATTGCCAAAAGTCTACCAGCAGTATGAAGGAGTGTTTGATAAGAAGGATACCATGAAACTTCCCCCATCCCGATCCTACAACCACGCCATTGAGCTAAAAGACTCGTTTGTCCCGAAACGAGCTAAGGCTTACCCACTCAATCCTGCCAAAATGACAGCGTGTAAAGAGTTCGTGGACGAACACCTAACCACCAGGAAGATTGTTCCATTGAAGTCCCCCCAAGCCTCCCCTTTCTTCTTCGTACAGAAGAAAGACAGGAAATTAAGGCTGTGCCAGGACTACCAGTACCTTAACCTCCATACTATCAAGAACGCCTACCCCCTTCCCCTCATTTCCGATCTGATAGATTGCTTGAAAGGATCCTCCATCTTCACGAAGTTCGATGTCCGATGGGGATATAATAACGTCCTCATCAAACCAGAAGATCAGTGGAAAGCAGCATTCCTCACCCCGTTTGGGTTATTCGAACCTGCCGTCATGTTTTTCGGCATGTGTAACTCACCAGCAACCTTCCAAGCATTCATGGATGACCTCTTCGCTGACTATATCGCTGAAGGATGGTTAATCATTTACATGGACGACCTCCTAATCCACTCCTCTGACCACGACTCCCACGAGGACCGGACTAGAAAGGTCCTCCAATGATTCCAAGAACATGAAATGTATCTGAAGCTGGATAAGTGCACGTTCGCCACCCCGTCCGTCAAATACCTTGGAATGATTGTTAGCAAGGAAGGTGTCCAAATGGACCCAACCAAGTTGAAGGCTATTAAAGAATGGACCCCCCCGTAAATGTTAAAGATGTCTGCTCCTTCCTCGGGTTCTGCAACTTCTACAGGAAGTTTATCCCCTCCTTCTCGGAGATCGCCCAACCTCTTCTAGATCTGACTAAGAAGAACCAAACCTGGGAATGGACCGACAAACATCAGACCGGGTTCCAACTGTTGAAAGATGCCTTCACTCGTGGACCTGTCCTAGCTTTCCCCAACCCCGACCGCCTGTTTACCATCATGACCGATGCATCGTTAACTGCATCAGGCGGTGTCCTCATGCAATGTGACCCCAATGGAGACTATACACCGTGTGGCTATCTCTCCCAGACTTTTGCCCCTGCCAAGCGCAATTATGACATATACGACCGGGAATTGCTTGCCGTGATCCAAGGATTAGAAGAGTGGCACCAATACCTGTTAGGTTCCGCCTATCCCATAACGGTTCTTACGGATCATAAGAACCTTACCTATTTTAAGCAACCTCAGAAGCTTTCCCGTCGACAAGCCAGGTGGCTGTTATTTTTGCAGGATTTTGACCTTGCCTACACTGCCCTACCCAGATCCCAGATGGGACCAGCTGATGCCCTATCTCAACGTGACGCCGTTGACACCACTGCAAACAATGCCAATGTCCAATTGTTACCACATGATGCCTTCACACACCAAGTCCAGACCCTTGATCTCACACTAGCTGATCGAATCCATCAATCCTCAGAGGAGGATCCCCTTGTCATTGATGCCCTGAAGGGCATGGAAAATGATATACCTCTGTTTGGACAGTTCTCCCCAGCCGATTGGACCTTCCTTGATGGGAAGCTCTACTATAAGGGCTGCATGTATATCCCCGGCGATGCTCGCCAAGAACTTGTGCTAGACGCACACACCTCGCTCGAAGGAGGCCACGGCGGCCACATGCGCACTGTTGCGCTCCTTGCTAAAGATTATTGGTGGCCAGGCATGTCTGCCTTTGTCCATCGATTTGTGGCTGGCTGTGCTGTATGCCAGGCCAATAAAGTACAAACCCACCCCACAGTTCCACCCCTTGTCCCTCTTGCAGTCCAGATGTCCTGCCCGTTTTCCCACCTGTCTGTGGATTTGATTACCGACCTTCCACCGGTGCGGGGGTTTGATTCTGTAATGGTCATGGTTGACCATGGCCTTAGTAAGGGGGTAATTCTCGCTCCTTGCACAAAAACCGTCGATTCGGCAGGAATTGCCCAACTCTTTCTTGAAAATGTATTCAAAAGATTTGGTTTACATGACAGATTGATCTCTGATAGGGGACCTCAGTTCACCTCTGCATTCGCAAGGGAACTTGCTCAACTACTGGTACATCTGCAGAATCTCCACACTCGGTTTCTTCTACGGATAGGGAAGAGAATCGGTTTGAGTCCTTAGTGCACCCAGATATGTGTGTTGGACTATCTAATTTTTTGCCTTTGAGGTGATTGCCTCGTAGTCCTTGAACCAGGCTCGAGCCTTGTCTAGGCTCATCCCCTTGATTGAAGATGACCAATCTCGGCCTTTGGCCTTGTCATCTGACTTCTTGTTGGTGCTTTTAATGTCATCCCAAGATGTGTGTGCACAATTGTGCAACTTTTCTTCCTTGCTCTCAGTGGCGTTGATGTTATGACTGCCAGAGTTCTTTTTTCCTTTGTTCTTGAAACAGTCTTTGCAGTGTCCACCGCCCAAGAACGTACATTCAGGACATTGAAGCTTCGGCTTCTTGCAGTCCCTGGAGAAATGGCCTTCTCCTTGGCAATTATGACATTTGAGTGATCCCTTTTGGACTGCGTCAATGTCCATGGCATTCGGGTCCCTAGTCTTGGCCCATTCCGCCATTCCTTTGGAAATATATTTAAGGAGCTGTTTCCTAGCTCCGACCTTGTGAAGATCTTGTTTAAATTTTGTGAGATCTTCATATCACCCATTTTCCATGATGAGGTGATCTACAATCTGCCTGTTGGAGTTCTTCTCTAGAAGTTTGATCAGGTGATCTTCTCCGTACTCCGCCATTGTTTGGAATGTTTCAAACTTCATGAGGAATGTATCCATTGGGGAGTCTCCTTGTTTCAAGTTGGAAATCACCTTGTAATTCCAATCTTTTTCTGTTGTGGATTGGAAGTGTTGTTCAACAATCCCTTGGAATGTAGACCATGATACTGGTATGTAGTCTGGGTGCATCATTGCGGTGAGTTGCGATTGTGTGAAGGCACCTGCTTCATTTCCCTTCATTGGGGAAAGAGCAACCTGGATTCCTTGCTGACCTTGTAGAGTGAGGAGGTTGGCATCTCTCCAAGCTCGGACTTTGATCCACCATTCCTCAAACTCTCTTCCTTATTTTCCATCATAGTTTCCTGGATCTGCAAATATTTTAGAAATTCTTGGCTGTAAAGCCAGTTGTGTGTGGATGGATCCAGCAACTCCTGTTGCACTCATGGAGGCTCCAGTCATTGCTACCTGAGCATTGACTTGGGCTTCAAATTGTTGGAGTTTTTCCTCCAGTGCAAGATTGTATGCTCTAATCATATCCATTTGATTTTCTTGCCTCTCAAAGTGGGTTTTCAATTCTTTTGTGAGATCAGACCAATTATTGTTGGTCCTGTTCTCAGCAACTGTGTTCAAAGCATTGAGAAGTGCGGCAGGGATAGCTATTGTAAGAAAGGAAAACTATTGAATGTAATGTTTAGGTAAGTGGAGGGTGTGTCTAGGTTGTAGGGACTTCAATGTGTGGTTTTCTGGTTTGTCGGAGCATAACCTTCTAATGGTTCACCTGGGAAGCTTCTTTTGCTTCTTTACTCTTGGTGCTTCCTCTGACACCAATTCCTCTTCTGATCTCTCATGTTTTACTGCCAGTGGAGCCCTGTGTTACAAGTATAATGGATATCCCTATTTTTCTTTCTCCACTCAGCTTTCCAGACCTCTCTATTGCTGCCCCTCTCCCAGATGGCCTATGGGATGACATTCTCCCCAACCTCGATATCCCACAAGCCCTATGGAATGAGGCATTCCATCCCATGCTCTTTCACGACTAGCTGACCATCCTCCTCTTATTTGGCAAAGGACCCTTTCCTTTCTCGTTAACTATTCATTTTGGACTTACAACTCCTAAGTCAAATTCTCTTGTATTTGACTCATGTTCCTTTAACCACTTTAGACCCTCACTACTTATTCATTCCAGCCCCTTTCCTTTCGGCCTCTCTTCATTTCATATGCTTTTCATCTTGGTACCTTTCTGACTGCGCCCGCAGCAGTCTTCATTATGGTATCAATATGACTGCATCTGCAGTCTATTTGATCTCGCTTCCTTTTCATTACAGTACCTTTTCTATTTTGAGCGGTGCTCTATTTCCAGAGAGGCCCTAAAGGGGCTTAGTATAAATAGCTCAATCTCCATTCATGTAACCTTAACTTTGATCTATGCAATTTTACATGGAATCTGAAGCTCATCACTGAAACCTTAACTTTGATCTTCTGTCAATCGGAAGCTCGGTTGAGTAACTGAGAACCTTCAATGAAGGGATCTCCATTTATCCGTGGATCAGAGGATCCCCTGTCCAGGCCATTGCCCAACGCCTGAGGTTATCGCTTTTGCCCACAAGCAATCCATAGCTGACTGTCCCTTACTGTGCTATGGAGGAGCCCACTTTTGCCTGTACTACGGCCTAGCCAAGAAGTACCACAACCATTGCACACTATACGCTGATCAGAGGATCACTAACGGTAGCAAAGACTTCAGTCTTCTGCATATGTGTTATTTGTTACACCAGTCATAACACCCTGACCTCTAATCCTTCGTTAACAATGGCTTGTATGAAGATGACTTCTAGCAGAGGGGACAAGGATCTGGCAGGGGGAAGTGGAACTTGTTGTAGTAATATGCCAGGCCCGTTGTTGGGGTCATAAGACCAAGCTCTCTCTGGCACTCCTGGTGCAGGTTCTTCAATCACCAATTCTTGTGAAATGGGAGAAGGCGACTGAGAGACATGTGGGGTGCCTGATGTGATAGCAAGTGTGATTCACTCTCCTAGAGTTGGGGGGTAGACTAGCCCACCAGTCTCTGAATTTGTAAATGAGGTGAAGAGCGCTGGCTCTAAACTTCTTTCCAAGTTCCTTAAGAATTCTGTTGCAGGAGTGAGGTGTTGGGGGTCCTCTTCACACTCTGGAGTGTAAGGATCTACAGCTGGTAGTTGTTACAAGTATCCTAGGGGGGGACATTTTTCTCTCTCCCATGAGCTCACCCGACCTATCCATATCCACCCCCCTGCTGGACTCGCTCTGGGAAGACATCCTTTCCGACCTGGACATACCTCGAGAGGTATGGGATGACTTCTTCACTATGGCTCTCTTCGAGGACTAGTTCCTCTCAGACCCTATTCCCTTCTTACTGCAGACCTTAAACCTCCTAAGTCATATTCTTTCACATATGACTCGTGTCTAATCCTCTCAGTTCATTTCGGCCTCAGTTCATTTCCTTTAATCTTATTTAGCCGAGCTGCGCCTGCAGCATTCTATTTCATATTCTACACAACACGTCTCTTTCCTCTTTCAATATGTGATGCATCTCCTTCTTCTTTTGGTATGCGACGTGTCTCCTTCCTCTTCTGGTATGCGACACGTCTTCTCCATTAACCTTTTATATCATACGCAATGCGACGTGTCTTTTCCTTTTATACTTTAGAGCAGAGATTCTATCTCTAACTGGCCCTAAAGGGGCTTAGTATAAATAGCTAGAATTGCCGCCCATGTAACTCTAACTTTGATCTATGCAATCTTACATAGAATTCGAAGCCTTCACTGTCAGCGCCTGTGCCAGCGTCATTAATCATTGAAACCGGTGTTTCATCTTGTTGTCAATCTCAATCTCGAACGTCTGTCAATCAGAGTTCAATCGAGGCACTGTGAACCTTCTATAGGGAGGTGTCACCACTTTCGTCCCTGATCAGAGGATCAGTCCACTAGCCATTGCCCCAATGCTAGCTGTGCCCAGCCACCTATTGCCCAGAGGCCGTGCCCAGATACAGGCCTTGCCCACAACCTGTCCATAGCCGACTACTCCTTGTGTGCCTGGAGGAAGCCCGCTCATTGCCTTGCGTCCAGTACACCAACTGAGGTCGCCACAACCGTTGCACACCGCTCGCCGATCAGGTGATCCACTTGCAGACCAAGAAGGTCGCTGTCATCTACAGAGGTAGACATTGTCCCATAGCAAAGACTTCAGTCTTCTGCATACATGTTATTTGTTACACTGGTCGTAACAGTAGTCCAAACGCCTCTGGTACCTGCCTCACTGCAATCTCCCAAGCTGTCAATCTAGGAGGTGCTGGCCTTGAGCTGGCAAGAAAGGGGCAGAGAGTCCTGTGAAAGGTGATTGGCACTAGATGCCTCTACTGTGAGCAAAGTGCAATTCTTGAGGAGAGATGAGGGACTGACTTGTGTCCAACTCATTGGCTTTTCTAAGTGTAGGGGTGAAAGGTAGAGTAGTAAAGAATAGTCTAGTTCCAGTGAAACAACCTCAAATGCCTTAGGCTCTAGGTTGCACCAAAATACTTAGACTGGAAAGAGAAGAGAAGAGCTAACTACTGAGTGGCTCACTTGAGAGAAGACAATTCCCAAGAGAACTAGACTGGGGATTACCCATCATAGTTTCTGGGTTTATATAGCAAAACTACTACTTGTACATGTGTACAATGGATCTACTGATGAGTAGCGGTGATTAAATACATGAGGTGATACATGCATCAAGCATGAGGAATGGAGATTAAAGGAATGAGGACACAGCATGCTGTGGCAGAATGGAAGAGAAGCCTAACATGTGCTTGACAGGAGGCACAGAAATGAAAAGAAGAATATAAGGAGTGGATATGACTGTGCGAAGTCATTAGTATATATAAGGATATATTAAGGTACAGCAAGAGTTCTTGACATCAAGTCTAGACTCTGTGAGAAGTGAACATCCTTGAGTGTGAGTGAACCAGCTGAAAGTGAACTAGCTTCAGTCTAGTGATCACATGATCTAGTCACGTGACTTCAAAAAGAGATAAGATAAAGAAAAGAAACAACTAAGTCCCTTTAGTGACCTGTGTAGGTTTGGGACCATAACACATTCTTTAGTAGTATAAAGGTGGTCATGTATTAGCCTGTTAGCTCAGTCTAATCCACTTGTCATTGTTGTGGTTCATGTTATGACTGGTGTAACAAATAATGCATATGCAGAGAACTAAGTTCCTCAGCTACCATTGTCTACCTTTGTAGATATTAGTGGGATCCTCTGATCCGATAAAGGCAGACCCTCTGGTCGGCACTTGCTGTGCAATGGTTGTGGTACCCCTAGGCAATGGCCTCAGTACAAAGATAAGCAGGCTCCTCCTAGGCACAGAAAGGAGAGTTGGCTATGGGGGAGTCGTGGACAAGGCTCCAGCATGGTGGGTGACAACTCGTGGACAAGAGTTGAGGCAATGAGCTGTGGACGATAGCTCAGACAGGTGGATCCTCTGATCTGATAATAAAGTGGAGACTCCTTCATCTGAAGGATTTCAGTTCCCAAGCTGAGCTTTTGATTGACAGAAGTTTGAAGTGAGGTGTTTCAGCAAGGAGCTTGAACTCTATGTAAGATTGCATAGATCAAGGTTAAGGATACATCGAAGCAGAGATCTAACTATTTATACTAGGCACTCTAGGGCTGGAGATAGAAATAGAGAGACTGAGTACTTTGTACAATCCAATTGGGAGAAATAAGCATAGTACTGGCATAAAGGTTGCAAAATGAAATGAACTGCAGCTGCAGTTAAACTGAGGCCAAAGTGAATACTACTGAAATGAATATGAAATATGGTGAATGGAACATGAGTCAAATATGAGAGAATTTAACTTAGGAGTAAAAGGGTCCAAAAGAGCCTGATAACAAAAAGAGGCGAAATGAAAAGAGGCTGCTAGGGGTGTGAGACAAAGGCGAGAAGTGAGCGTCCGAGTGGTAACTCTTGGAGTAGCAAAGCATTGAATATCTTGTCCCACAGGGAAAGAGGGATTTTGAGGTCTGGGAGAATGTTGGACCAGATATCCCAGGCAGAATGGTCAATGGCATAGAGGTTGGGGGACACTATAGGAGAGAGAGAAAGAGGGATATCCATCACATTTGTAACAGTTCATACCCTGCGTGATTAAGGATAATAACTCTAAAGCTTTCTCATTACCTCACCAGTGTTGGTGTGCACTGAAAGATAGTCATCTGGCTAGTGACTTTCTTAGGAGAGTTATTACAAAAACAATTCTGCAAAAGAGAAGGAGGGGGAGCTGGTAATATTGGCCCAAGCAACATTGTCATATTCATTGTCATCATCAGGGATGTCACAGTCATCAACCAAAGAGGCTGATCATTGTTGTGGGGGGTGTCATTGGTGGTTGCGACAATAGGTGTTGACTCGAGGCTGAGAAGCCAATAGTACCTTTGCTGGTGTGTCTAGTATGGATGGTAATGGGTGCAGTATGGAAGGACTGATGAGAGGAGGAGGAGGCTGGGATGATCTAGAGGATGACAAAGCTTGAAAGGGGGGAGAATGTGGAAGAGAGCTACAACAGATTGGACAAGTGGCTTGAGTGTGGCCTGGAATCCAGCAGTGGCAATAGGGGCATTGGTAGACTGAACATTCTATGTGAAGATGACTGAGGTGGTGGCATTGGTAACATGCCTCATTGTATCATGGATGTGTGGGATGAAGGGCAATGTTTCCATTTGCCCCAGTCCAGCTAGCCTCGACATGTTCTATGACATGAAGTTCTTTGGCAGAGAAAGTGGACAGAGTAGAATAGATTGAGGGAGATTGATGATTTAATTCATAGAGGTAATGGTCTAAGTCATAGGGGAAATCCAACATGCCCAGTTGGTATATCACAGAAAGAATCATGCCTCCTGTGTCCTTGTGAATGGATAGGAGGCAGGAGTTACAAAGGGAAATTTTGGCATTGGCAGTGGTTTGGGAGGTAATGATACTGATCCTGGAATTGTAGAGGAAAGCTTTAAAGAGAAAGTACAAAGGGGAACACATGTCTAAATGGGTTGTGAAGGGAACAACTAAATGGGTTTTCTGAATCATGAATGTGAGAGCATTGATTTTCTGTTTTCCAGGGAGGACATTCTTAATGCAGTGGGTGTATAGAGGGAGGTCTACTGAAGTGATAGCAACTGGGGAGTTGGTGATGTGCATGGGGGGTTGGTCAGGAGGTAGGCCAGGAGATCTCCAGCCTGGGGAGGGTTGAGTGGAGGATGTGTTACAACCAGTGTAACAAATAATGTGTACACTGAGAACTAAGTTCCTTGTGTACCATTCTCTACCTCTGTAGACGTTTGTGGGATCCTCTGATCTGATAAGGTGGACCCTCTGGTCAGCGCTGTCTGTGCAACAGTTGTGGTACTCCTAGGTGATGACCTCAGTACAAGCAAAAGCGGGCTCCTCCCAGGCACAAAAGGGAGAGTTGGCTATGGGGGGGTCATGGACAAGGTTCCAGTGCAAGAATGATGACTTGTAGATGAGAATCAAGACAATGAGCTGTGGATGATAGCTTGGACAGGCAGATCCTCTGATCTGGCGATAAAGTGGAGTCCTTCCTCTGAAAGATCTCAGTTCCCAAGCTGAGCTTCTGATTGACAGAAGTTGAAGCTTAGTGTTTCAGCAAGGAGCTTGAACTCTATATAAGATTGCATAGATCAAGGTTAGAGTTACATGAAGTGGAGAGTGAACTATTTATATTAGGCACTTTAGAGGTGGAATTATAAATAGAAAGCCTGACTGCTTTGTACAATCAAATCAGGAGAAGTAAGTAATGAATTGGCACTGTAATTGGCACCGACATGGAAGGTCTGAAATGAAACATATTGTGGCTGTAGTAAGATTGAGGCTGAGATGGAAAGAGGCCAAAATGAACTAAGACTGAAGATGAAACATGGTGAAATAGACACAACTCAAATATAAGAGAATTTGACTTAGGAGTAAAAGGATCCAAAAGAGCCTGAGATGAAAAAGGGGGTGAAATGAAGACAGAGGCAGAATGAAAAGGATCTGCAAATGCACTACTCCTGGAAGAGAGAGGAGTTGAATACCTTGTCCCATAGGAATTGAGGGATTTCAATGTCTGGGAGAATGTCTTCCCAGATATTCCGAGCAGAGTGATCAATGGTGTGGAGGTCGGGGGATGCTATGGGTGAAAGAAAAATAGGGTGTTGGTTACATTTGTAACATTACCCCCATTGTAGCATTGAGCCACTGGCTCAATTATCTCTATCTCCCTCATTAATATTGTGGTCAGTAATGTTCCAGGTAGAGAGGTCAATGTTGTCCTCAGTGCAGTTCCACACCTGGTGTCTGAGAGAGTTGCATTTACCACAGCATGTGGAGAGGCACCAGTATTGAGAATGTCCTGGTGCAGCAGCACAACAGAAGGGGCAAATGTAGTGGGGACAGTTGGAGTGGATGTGTCCCAGTTCTTGGCATTGGAAACAGGTAATTTCTCTAAACTGGATGTTCAGAGGTAACTGACAGGATACTGCAGGGGTGAGGGCCAGTAGGGGAGTGGAACTGCTACCCATGGAGGAAGGGGAATGATCTGGGGTAATGGGTTTGAGAGCAGGCATTGTTGGGGAGGTCTCAGATATCCTAGAGAGGAGATGGCAGGGAGAAGTTCCCAAGGAGGTGGATAGGTTAAGACTGGGGATGTGGAGCATCCTGGCAGATAAACTGAAATTCCACTGTATACAGAGGCAGGGGAAGCAAGGGGAAGGTTTGGAAGATATGGGGGAGGTGGCCACTGTGGTGTCTCCATCTCTGTGTCTGTTGAAAGAGTCAGACTCAGATTCATTGGACTTGTATTCCTCAATTATTCTGTTCTGGGGTCAGATACTCTCTCTTCCAAGGCAGCTGCTTCTTTTAGAGAAATCAGTGGGATGGAGGTTTGGGGAGAAGTATTCCTCTCATTGGTTAGCAGACAGGAGAAGGAGAATGTGATAATGGATGTTGGAGAGAATGGGTGTGGGGAGGAGTGCAAGGCAGCTGCCAAAGCCCTCTTCTTTGAGGAGGTCCAGGGTGAGGTTCTGGGACTCTGTGAGTGTTTGTTGGAAGGCATTGACTGCCATGTTGTTCTGGGCTGCCTGACAAGAGATGTTTGCAAAGATATGGGGACCTGCTGAGCACCAGGTGGCCCTGGTGAAAAGGGACTGAAGGGTATAGTAGACTCAGTAGAGTCTGGTGAGGAGGACAAGAGTGGTGTTTTCAGAGAAGAGGGGCATTCTTTTGATGAGATCAGTCACATCTTGGTTTTGGAGAGCAGTGACACAAAGGGTGTGGTGGGTGATGGAGGAAAGACAGTTGAGATGAGTACAAAGAGGCACGGTACCATTGGCAAAGTTGTAGGACATGGGGTTAGGGAGAAGGAGGAATCAGAGCAATCTCCTTCTTTTATAATTGGCAAGGAGTTCTTTAGTATCCTTCAAGTTTCTTTTGGGTTCCCATGTCTCTTCAGCATCGGAATATCCTTTCCAGTGTATGAGGTATTGTTACAAATGTGATGGATACCCCTCTTTTTCTTTCACCCATTGCATCACCTGATCTCAATGCTATTGATCACCCCACTTAGGATATCTGGGCAGACATTCTCCCAAACATCAACATCCCTCAATCCCTATGGGATGAGGTATTTGACTCCTTTCTATTCCAGAAGTAACAGAATGGACACTCATTTCTCACATTCACCTTGCACCCCTATCGGCCCCTTTTCATCTTGTCCTCATTTCATTTCAGCCCCTTTCAGCTCCTTTTGGACCCTTTTCTCCTAAGTCAAATTCTCTTACATTTGACTTGTATCCAATTTACCACATTTCATATTCAGTTCTAATTCATTTTGGTAGTATTCACTTCGGCCTCAGTTTAACTGTGGCTGCAGTTCATTTCACTTTGTACCCTTTATACTGGCTCTATTAATGGAGCCAATACTTCACTTACTTCTCCGATTGGATTGCATGAAGTACTTGGTCCCTCTATTTATACAGTGACCTCAAAAACCCTTTCCATACTAACCCCAATGGCAGTGCGCGCAGCGCACTGCCAATCACTGTGGGAATTTCGCTTAGCTTTGGTGGGGATATAAATAGAACATACTCTTGGCTACAACATTGCCCCCTGGATCATGTGATTTCATTCACACACTGCTGAGATATGCCCATTTTAAGACAGCCATGTCATGAAAAGGGTTTTTGAGCTTTTGAAGTCATTGGTAGGATTTTAGTGAAATCACTGAATATTTGGTATTGTTTGCTCATAGACACAAAGATATGCATGTAAATAGTATGTCTGAGTTTGAAAAAGTTCACACACTTCTTGATTCCCAACCACTATCATGGTTAAATCACTCACTCTCACTCAGCAAAACCCCATTCTTTCTATGCTTGATGCTGGCCACTCTGGTGAAGCCATTGCTAAGCAAACTGGTGTCAGCCCCTC
>QFEF01003175.1:0-11871 GCA_003316035.1 Neoboletus subvelutipes | reverse complement strand
AGCCATTGGAAGGGTTCATCCTTCTTCGTCAAGTCATGAAGAGGGCATGCGACTAGCATGTAATCTTTGATGAACCTTCTGTAGAAGTTCGCTAAACCTAAAAAGCTCCGCACTCCTTTTACGTTCTTTGGAGTGGGCCATTCTCTGATCACTTTTACTTTTTCTTGATCCATTGAGATACCATCTTTTCCCATGATCATTCCGAGGAAATCAACCTCAGTAACTTTGAATGTGCATTTTTCGGGCTTCACAAATAGATCATTTTCTTGCAGACAACGGAGGACTTCTAGCATGATCTTGTCGTGTTCCTCTTCATTGTCCGTTTTTGTAAATATGAGGATGTCATCGATGTACACCACAACAACACCGTCCATGTTGGCAAAGATATTATTGACCATTGCTTGGAAGGTGGCGGGGGAGTTGCATAATCCGAAGTACATGACTAGGGGTTCATAGGCCCCATGGAAGCACATAAACACTGCCTTCCATTCATCACCTTCTTTGATGTGAACGTTGTTATAACCCCATCGAAGATCCATTTTGATAAATAATTTAGCTCCTTTGAGCTTCTCAACCAACTGTGAGACCAATGGCAGTGGGTAATTGTTTTTGATCGTGTGTTCGTTGAGGTATTGGTAATCCTGTACCATACGCTTCTTTCCATCCTTTTTTGGAATAAAGAACACAGGCGATGTTTGAGGGGATTTAGAAGGTTGTATGTAACCCTTGGCTAACTGGTCATCAATGAACACAGTGACTTCCTCTTGTTCCTGGACAGAGAGGGGGATAATTCTTCCCTTTTTGGGTTCATAGCCTTCTTTCATGTCTATTGCATGATCCCAGGGTTTGCGCTTTGGCATGTGCTCAGATTGCTTCTTTGAGAAGACATCTAGGAATTTGTGATATACGAATGGTACCAATTCTTCAGGTGTTTTATCTTTAGGTTTTTCCAGTTGCGCTTCCAGTGCATGAATAGTGTTGTAAACGGCGTATTGGATGTCTAATTCTTCTTTTTCAATCCATTGGACGAAGAATGGCTTATCCTGTAAGCTATGGCAGTGCGAAGGACAACATGTCATCTTGACAGTGCCTCGTGCCCAATTAATCTCCGGATTGTGGCATTTCAGCCAACTATATCTGAGAATGAATGTGTTCTTGCCAAGGTCGGTAACTTCCACTGAGACTTGCTCACAGTGACCTTCGAATTCAACAATTAATTCAGTGCTGTGCATAATGCTATCAGTGGAGTTCTTTGTGCCATCCACGTTGTAAACTGGAATTGGTCAATGGAGCTCGGTTAAAGGAATGTTATTACATTTTGCCCACATCTTGTCAATAAAGATAACATTTGTGCCTGAGTCTAGCAAGGCGGTGGTTTTAATATACTTTCACTTTGATCCGATGGGCGATACACCAATAGTCATCAAGACTTCTTTTTCGATTTTGACGCTTCTGACGAATACGTCATCTGGGATTTCTGGAGCTGAAATATTTTTTTGTTTTTGTTTAGGAGAATTAAGCCTGGGTATAACGTTCCCAGTGAGCCCTGAATGGGACCTTTCTGACAGCAAAGGTGTAGATAGAGTAGATACATCCACAGAATCTCTGCACTTGGTTTCTTCTATGGATAAGGGAGAGAATCGATTCGAGTCCTCTGTGCACCCAGATATGCGCTTCAGACTATTTAATTTTTTGATTTCGAGGCTAGGGCCTCGTAATCCTTGAACCAGGCTCGAGCTTCATCTAAGCTCATCCCCTTGATCAACGAACTCCAGTCTCGGGTCTTACCCTTGGAGTCATCCGACTTCTTGTCGGTGCTTTTAACGTCATCCCAGGATGTGTGCGCATGGTCATGTGACTTTTCTTCCTTACTCTCAGTGGCATTGACGTTACGTCCACTGGAGTTCTTCTTGCCCTTGTTCTTGGAACAGTTGTTGTGGTGACCACCGCCCAAGAATTTACATTCTGGACATTGCAGTTTTGGCTTTCTGCAGTCCACTGAGAAGTGACCTTCTCCTTGGCAATTGTGGCATTTCTTTGATCCCTTTTGGACCGCATCCACATCCATTGCGTTCAGGTCACATTCCTTTTTATGCGACCATTCATATCGGTCGGCTGTTCCTTTGGAAATGTATTTTAGGAGCTGTTTCTGAGCTCCAAGCTTCTTGAGCTCTGCTTTAAATCTTATGAGGTCCTCGAACCTCCCTTGCTCCATGATGAGCTTGTTAATGAGATCTCTATCGACATTCTTTTCAAGAAGCTTGATCAGGTGATCATTGTCGTACTCCGCCATGGTTTGGTATGTTTCAAATTTCATTAGAAACACATCCATTGGGGAATCTCCTTGTTTGAGATTGGAAATCACCTTGCAATTCCAGTCTTTTTCGGTACTTGAGCGAAAGTGCCCCTCCACAACCGCTTGGAAATGAGACCAGGATACTGGCTCATAATCTTGGCACATCATTGCGCTGAGTTGAGACCATGCGAATGCGCCAGCCTCGTTTCCTTTCATTCGGGACAAACATGCCTGAATGCCTTGTTGTCCTGCGAGAGAGACAGGGTTTGTGTCTCGCCAGGATTGGAATTTGATCCACCATTCTTCAAATTCTTTTCCACATTTTCCATCATAGTTTCCTGGGTCTGCAAATATTTTTGAGATTTGGAGCAGTCCTTGTGTGTTACAAGTGTCCTAGGGGGTACCATTTTTCTTTCGCCCATGAGCTCACCCAACTTGTCAGTATCCGCTCCGATACCCGAGTCCCTCTGGGACGACATCTTGCCCGACCTAGACATCCCATCGGACATATGGGAGGAGTACTTCCACTCTGTGCTCTTCAAGGACTAGCCTTCATTCAGACCCATTCCACTTCTAACTGTGGACCTTCTAATCTCCTAAGTTATATTCTCTCCTATATGACTTGTGTTCCTTCCATCATGACTCATTCCAGCCTCAGTTCATTTCATCTATTTCATTTCTTCCAGATTAGTTGAGCTGTGCCTGCAGTATCGCATTTCCTATTTAACTCAAGACGCGTCTTTGCTTTTATATCTCACACAACGCAACTCACATCTTCCCTTTTATATCTTATGTGACATGACACGTCTTCATTTATCCTTTAGTATTATACACGACATGACACGTCATTTCCTTTTATACTTTAGAGCGGAGATTCTATCTCAAACCGGCCCTAAAGGGGCTTAGTATAAATAGCTAGAATCGCCGCCCATGTAACTTTAACTTTGATCTACACAATCTTACATAGAATTCGAAGCCTTCGCTGTCAGCACCTATGCCAGCATTGTTAATCCTTGAAACTGGTGTTTCAACCTGCCATCAGTCTTGATCTCGATCATCTGTCAATCAGAGATCAATCAAGCAACTGTGAACCTTCTATAGGGAGGTGTCACCACTTTGTCCCTGATCAGAGGATCAGTCCGTGAGTCATTGCCCAACACTCGCTGTTGCCAGCTGCCTATTGCCCAAAGGCCGTGCCCAGATATAGGCCTTGCCCACGACCTGTCCATAGCCAACTACTCCTTGTGTGCCTGGAGGGAGCCCACTCATTGCCTTGCGAACAGCAGACCCGCTGAGGTCGCCACAACCGTTGCACACTGCTCGCCAATCAGGTGATCTGCTTGCAGACCAAGAAGGTGTTACAAGTGTCCTAGGGGATACCATTTTTCTCTCGCCTATGGCATTGCCAGACCTATCGGTATCCGCTCCGATACCTGATTCCCTCTGGGACGACATTCTCCCAGACATGGACATCCCACAGGAGGTATGGGAAGGCATCCTGGACTCCTCTCTATTCCAACCATAATCTCTCCCCGGACTTCTTTCATTTCACACTGCGGACCTTTTTACTCCTAAGTCATATTCTCTCACATATGACTCATGTTCCTTTCATCATGACTCATTGGCCTCAGTTCATTTCACCCTATTTAGTTCAGCTGCGCCCACAGCTTCTTCATTTCATATTACACAACATGTCTTCTTCTTTTGGTATGCAACATGTCTTTTCCTTTTTTATCTAACATGACACGTCTTTCCTTTTTTACTTCACACAATGCATCTCTTCCCTTTTATATCTTACATGACGTGACGCATCTTTCCTTCGACTCATACGCGACGTGACACGTCATTTCCTATTTAGACTTTAGAGCGGAGATTCTATCTTTAGCCGGCCCTAAAGGGGCTTAGTATAAATAGCTAGAATCACCATCCATGTAACCTTAACTTTGATCTATGCAATCTTATGTGGATTTCAAAGTCTTCGCTGTCAGTGCCTGTGCCAGCGTCATGAAACCAGTGTTTCATCAACATCTAAACCCTGATCTCGATCTTCTGTCAATCAGAGCTCGATCAGGTAACTGCGAACAGCTTACTAGCTGAGGTCGCCCCTTTGTCGCTAATCAGAGGATTAGCCTGCTAGCCATCGCCCAATGCTAGCCATGTCCAGCCGCCTATTGCCCAGAGGCTGCGCCCAGATACAGGCCTTGCCCACAACCTGTCCATAGCCGACTCATCCTTGTGTGCCTGGAGGAAGCCCATTCTTCACCGCTAACAGCAATGCCAGCTGAGGTAGCCGCCACTGTGACCAGCATATCTGCTGAGGTCGCCACAACCATTGCACACCGCTCACCAATCAGGTGATCCGCTTGCAGACCCAGAAGGTCACTGTTGTCTTCAGAGGAAGACCTGTCTGTAGCGCTCTTGACTTCAGTCATCCGTGTACGTGTTATTTGTTACACTGGTTGTAACAGAAGGTCACCTGTGTCTACAGAGGTAGACTTGTCCCGTAGTGAAGACCTCAGTCTTCTTTTCATGCGTTATTTGTTACATCGGTCGTAACATTGTGCATGTATGGAGCCTGCCACTCCTATGCTTCCTGCACTGCTGCCAGCCGCTGCTACCTGAGCATTGACTTGGACTTTGAATTGTTGGAGTCGTTCCTCCAGTGCGAGATTGTATGCCCTAATTGTGTCAAGCTGATTCTCTTGGTGCTCAATGTGTTTTCTAAGTTCTTTGGCTAATGCAGCCCAGTTATCATTGTCATTGTCTCCTGCAGCTGTGTCAAGTGTGTTCAAGAGAGCGGCAGGGATAGTCATTGTGATGTAAAAGAAAGGAAACTATTGTTGAAATCTTTTAGGTAAATGAAGAGTGTGTCTCAGACGTAAGGTCTTCAACATGTGGTTCTCTGGTTTGTCAGGGCATAACCTTCTAATAGTTCGCCTGGGAAGCTTCTTTGCTTCTTTACTCTTGGTGCTTCCTCTTGCACCAATACCTCTTCTTCTCTTTCCTGCTTTACTGCTGGGGGTGCTCAGATCTCTAATCCCTCATTAACGATAGCTCGTATGAAGATGACTTCTGGCAGAGGGGACAAGGATGCGACGCGGGGGGTAGGAACTCATTGATGTAGTAAGACGCTGGGCCTGTCGTTGGGGTCATAAGACCACGCTCTGTTACAAGTGTCCTAGGGGGTACCATTTTTCTCTCACCTATGGCATCACCAGACCTATTGGTATCTGCTCCAATACCCGATTCCCTCTGGGACAACATCCTCCCAGACCTGGACATCCCACAGGAGGTATGGGAAGGTATCCTGGACTCCTCGCTCTTCCAACCATAATCCCACCTCAGACTCCTTTCCTTTCTTACTGCAGACCCTTTTCTCCTAAGTCATATTCTTTCATATATGACTCATGTTCCCACCATCATGACTCATCGGCCTCAGTTAATTTCTTCTTATTTAGTCGAGCTGTGCCCACAGCTTCTCATTTCATATTACACGACATGTCTTCTTCATTTGGTACACGATGTGTCTTCTTCATTTGGTATGCGACATGTCTTTTCCATTTATATCTCACGCGATGCGTCTTTCCTTTTATACTTCATGCGACGCGTCTCTTCCTTTTATATCTCACGCGACACGACGCGTCTTTACCTTTGATTCATATGCGACGCGACGTGTCATTTCCTATTTAGACGTTAAAGCAGAGATTCTATCTTTAGCCGGCCCTAAAGGGGTTTAGTATAAATAGCTAGAATCGCCGCCCATGTAACTCTAACTTTGATCTACGCAATCTTACGTGGATTTCAAAGTCTTCGCTGTCAGCGCCTGTGCTAGCGTCGTAAAACCAGTGTTTCATCAACGTCTAAATCCTGATCTCGATCTTCTGTCAATCAGAGCTCAATCAGGTAACTGCGAACAGCTTACTAGCTGAGGTCACCCCTTTGTCGCTAATCAGAGGATTAGCCGCTAGCCATCGTCCAACACTAGCCACATCCTAGCCACCTATTGCCCAGATACAGGTGTTACGACCGGTGTAACAAATAACGCATACACGGATGACTGAAGTCAACAGTGCTACAGACAGGTCTTCCTCTGAAGACAGGTGGACCCTCTGGTCAGCTAGCGGATCACCGGATCGGCTCAGCTGTGTACAATGGTTGTGGCGACTTAACGCGGTGGCAGCTACCTCAGGTGGCATTCCTGTTAGCGGCGATGAGCGGGCTCCCTCCAGGTACACAAGGAGGAGTCGGCTACGGACAGGTCGTGGACAAGGCCTGTATCTGGGCGCGGCCTCTGGACAATAGGTGGCAGGGAACTCGGCTAGCGTTGGACGATGGCTAGCGGGCTAATCCTCTGATTAGCGGCAGGAAGCTTGTGACCTCAGCCGGTGAGCTGTTCACAAGGACAAAGTGGTGATCTCAGCTAGACAGCTGTTCGCAGTTACCTGATCGAGTTCTGATTGACAGAAGATCGAGATCAGGATTTAGATGTGGATGAAACACTGGTTTCACGACGCTGACACTGACGCTGACAGCGAAGACTTTGAAATCCACATAAGATTGCATAGATCAAAGTTAGAGTTACATGGGTGGTGATTCTAGCTATTTATACTAAGCCCCTTTAGGGCCGGTTAGAGATAGAATCTCCGCTCTAAAGTTTAAATAGGAAATGACGCGTTGCATCGCATATGAGTCGAAGAAGAGACACGTCGTGTCGCGTAAGATATAAAAGGAAGAGATGCGTCGCATGAAGCAGAAAAGGAAAGACGCGTCATATGAGATATAAAAGGAAAAGATGCGTCACGCACCAAAAGAAGAAGACATGTCACGTAATATGAAATAGAAGCTGTGGGCGCAGCTCGACTAAATAAGATGAAATGAACTGAGGCCGGTGAGTCATGATGATAGGAACACAAGTCATATACGAGAGAATATGACTTAGGAGTAAAAGGTCTGCAGTATTGGATGAGAGAAGTCCGGGAAAGATTACAGTTGGAAGAGCGAGGAGTCCAGGATGCCTTCCCATACCTCCTGTGGGATGTCCAGGTCTGGGAGGATGTCGTCCCAGAGGGAATCAGGTATCGGAGCAGATACCGATAGGTCTGGTGATGCCATAGGCGAAAGAAAAAGGGTACCCCCAAGGACACTTGTAACAACAGGCCTTGTCCATGACCTGTCCATAGCTGACTACTCCTTGTGTGCCTGGAGGAAGCCCACTCATTGCCGCTAACAGGAACGCCACCTGAGGTAGCCGCCACCGCGTTAAGTCGCCACAACCATTGCACACAGCTCGCCAATCAGGTGATCCGCTTGCAGACCCAGAAGGTCCCATTGTCATCAGAGGAAGACCTGTCCGTAGCGCTCTTGACTTCAGTCATCCGTGTACGCATAATTTGTTACACTGGTCGTAACACGCTCTCTCTTGCACTTCTAATGCGGGTTCTTCTTCGATTGCCAACTCTTGTGAGATCGGGGAATGCGGCGGAGAGACGTGTGGGACACCTGATCTGATGGCTAAGGCGATTTGTTCTCCTTGAGTGGGTGGGTAAACTAAACCACCAGTGTCAGAGTTTGTGAAATGTGCGAAGAGTGCCGGCTCTAAGCTTCTTTCTAAGTTCCTTAAGAATTCTAAAGCAGGGGTGAGGTGTCTGGGGTCCTCTTCATGGTCTGGTGTGTAAGGGTTGATTGCTGGCAACCCAAACGCTTCAGGGACATGCCTCACTGTGATCTCCCACGCTGTAAGATGAGGCGGGTTAGGCCTTGAGCTGGAGAGGAAAGGACAAAGGGTCCTGTGAAAGGTGATCAGCACTAGCACCTCTACTATGAGCGATGCGGATTCTTGAGGAGAGGAATGAGGGACTGACTTGTGTCCGACTCGTTGGCTTTTCTAAGTGTAGTGAAAGGTAGAGTACTGAAGAATAGTCTAGTTCTAGTGAAACAACCTCAAATGTCAAATGACTCTAGGTTGCACCTGAACACTTAGACTGGAGTGTGAAGAGAAAACTAGCTAATCGAGTGGAACTCTTGAGAGGAAGACAATTCCCAAGAGAACTAGACTGGGGATTACCCGTCGTAGTCTCTGGGTTTATATAGGCAAACTACTACTTGTACATGTGTACGATGGATCTACCAATGAGTAGCAGTGATTAAATACATGAGGTGATACATGCGTCGAGCATGAGGAATGGAGATTAAAAGAGTGAGGACACAGCATTGTTATGACCGGTGTAACAAATAACACGTACACAGAAGACTGAGGTCTTTGCTTATGGGACAAGTCTACCTTTGTAGACACAGGTGACCTTCTTGGTCTGCAAGCGGATCACCTGATCGGCGAGTGGTGTGCAACGGTTGTGGCGACCTCAGCGGGTCTGCTGTTCGCAAGGCAATGAGCAGGCTCCCTCCAGGCACACAAGGAGTAGTTGGCTATGGACAGGTCATGGGCAAGGCCTGTATCTGGGCACGGCCTCTGGGCAATAGGTGGCTGGGCACAGCTAGCGTTGGGCAATGGCTAGCAGACTGATCCTCTGATCAGGGACGAAAGTGGTGACACCTCCCTATAGAAGGTTCACAGTTGCTAGATCAATCTACTGATTGACAGTGATCGAGATCAAGACTGATGGCACAATGAGACACCTGTCTCGAGAGATTGACAACACTGACACGGGCACTGACAGCGAAGGCTTCGAATTCTACGTAAGATTGCATAGATCAAAGTTAGAGTTACATGGGCGGTAATTCTAGCTATTTATACTAAGCCCCTTTAGGGCCAGTTGGAGATAGAATCTCCGCTCTAAAGTCTAAAAGGAAATGACACATTGCATCACATATGATGCAAAAGGAAAGACGTGTTGCGTCATGTAAGTTATAAAGGGAAGAGACGCGTCGTGTGAAGTATAAAAGGAAAAGACACATCATGTAAAGTATAAAAGGAAAAGACGCGTTGCATAAAGTATAAAAGGAAAAGACGTGTCGCGTAATATGAAATAGGGTGCTGCGGGCGCAGCTTAACTAAATAGGGAGAAATGAACTGAGGCCGATGAGTCATGATGGAAGGGATATGAGTCATATATGAGAGAATATGACTTAGGAGTTTAATAGGTCCACAGTGTGAAATGAAAGAAGTCTGGAGGGTGATTAAGGTTGGAACAGCAAGGAGTCCAGGATGCCTTCCCATACCTCCTGTGGGATATCCAGATCTGGGAGGATGTCATCCCAGAGGGAATCGGGTATCGGCGTGGATACCAATAGGTCTGGTGATGCCATAGGCGAGAGAAAAATGGTACCCCCTAGGACACTTGTCACAAGCATGCTGTGGCAGAATGGAAGAGAAGCCTAACATGTGCTAGACATGAGGCACGGAAATGAAAAGAAGAAGATAAGGAGCAGATATGACTGTGGGAAGTCATTAGTATATATAAGGATATATTAAGGTATGAAAGAGTTCTTGACATCAAGTCTAGACTTTGTGAGAGAAGTGCGTCCATGAGCACAAGTGTACCAGCTGAAAGTGAACTAGCTTCAGTCTAGGGGTCACGTGATGCGATAAGATAAGATAAGATAAGAAAAGAAAAATGACTATGTCCCTTTAGCAACCTGTGAAGGTTTGGGACCATAACAGTTGCCGTTGTCTATTAGAATTTTAAAGTAATGGACCGACCGGGATTCGAACCCTGGATCTCGCCACTAGTACTGGGTTGCACTACCATTGTGCTACCAGTCCTTGACTTAGAATGTTGGGATCATAATGTCCTTCAGTTCTTTAGAACTTCAACATTGTCTTCAGAGGAAGACCTATCCCATAGCGAAGACTTCAGTCTTCCGTGTACACATTATTTGTTACACCAGTCATAACAGAGGTCATGGACAAGGCCTCTATCACTGTGTGGTCACTTGTGGATGAGAGTGATGACCTTGAGCTCTGGGCAATAGCTTGGACAAGGGATCCTCTGATCTGTAGATAAGTGGAGACACCTTCCTCAGAAGGTTCTCAGCTCCTTGATTGAAGTCCTGATTGACAGAAGATTGAGATCAAGCTTTCTAGGTGATGAGCTTCGAATTCCACGTAAAATTGCATAGATCAAAGTTAGAGATTTACATGGGCAGTGATCATGCTATTTATACTAAGCCCCTTTAGGGCAGGTCTGGAAATAGAGCACCACTAGAAATAGAAAGGTACCATAATGAAAAGAGTGCGAGATCAAATAGACTGCAGGTGCAGTCATATTGATACTGAAATGAAAAGAACTGCAGACACAGTTAAAAGGTACCGAAATGAAAGCATATGAGATGAATAGACAGCAAGTGATGAAAATGGATAAAGGACATGAGTCAAATGCAAGAGAATTTGACTCTGGAGATTTAAAGTCCGAAATAAGAAAGAGCTGGGATGAAATGAGACCATGTCAAGAATACGAACAAGAGAGCCAACTAGTTTTGGAAGAGCAAAGGATGGAATACCTCATCCCATAAGGCTTGCAGGATTTTGAGGTTGGGGAGGATGTCATCCCAGAGGTCTTTGGGAAGAGGAGTGGTTACTGAGAGATCAGGGGAATTAAAGGGAGAAAGAAAAATAGGGGTATCCATTATACTTGTAACAGATAGCCTCTCCAATGACATCTGGGATGACGTCCTTCCTGACCTTGACATTCCACAAGCCCTTTTGGATGAGGTATTCCACACAGAACTCTTTCAGGACTGATGGTCTTTACTCGTTGTATTCCTCGTGCAGCTCCTATTCATCTCAGTCTTTCTCATTTTGGACCTATTATCTCCTAAGTCAAATTCTCTTGCATTTGACTCGTGCTCCCTTATCCATTTTTGCTTATCACTACCTTTTCATTTCGTATCCTTTTCAGTTCAGTATCTTTTCATTGTGGTACCTTTATAACTGCAGCTGCAGCTCATTTCATCTTGCTATCTATATGACTGTGCCCATAGTCTATTTGACCTCGTATCTTTTCATTACAGTACTTTTCTATTTCCAGTGGCAACTCTATTTCTAGACCTGCCCTAACAGGGCTTAGTATAAATAGCTCAATCACCGCCCATGTAACTTTAACTTTGATCTACACAATCTTATGTAGAATTTGAAGCCTTCACTAAACACTTGACCTCAATCTTCTGTCAATCAGAAGCTTGGTTAAGGAACTGAGAACCTTCAGAGGAAGGTGTCTCCATTTATTCATGGATCAGAGGATCCCTTATTCTGGGCCATTGTCCAACACCTGAGGTTGTGATTCTTGTCCATGAGTCACCACACCCTGATAGATGTCTTGTCCATGACCTCTCCATAGCCGACTCTCCCATCTGTGCTTGGGAGGAGCCCACTTACTATTGTACTGCAGCTTTGCTGAGGGGTACCACAACTGTCGCACAACACATCTTGACCAGAGGGTTACTAATGGTAGCAAAGACTTCAGTCTTCTGCATACATGTTATTTGTTACACCAGTTGTAACTGTTATGAGTAGTAATATTTTCAAACTTTTCAATTGTTACACTTCACATTCATTTTCAATCTTTACCATACACCTTATTGCATGTGACCATGGAAAACTATGACTAAGCAAGTCTAGA
>QFEF01003164.1:0-11509 GCA_003316035.1 Neoboletus subvelutipes | reverse complement strand
GGGTTATGAACTTGGGAAAAATGACAAGTACAATCTCCTTGTGTTCGATCCTTCAAGGTGATGTTTCGACAACGTGAACATTCATGGGACGCTGATAATTGATATAAACGAATAGCAAAGTTTCTGAGGACATCCGTCAGGCTGCTCTCAATGTACCGCCTGGTGCGGATTTAGCGTCGTCATCATCCGTCTCGCTAGGTAAAAGCAAACGCCGTGAACCATCGAAGTCCCCTACTTCCAAGAAACGATCACGTAGGAACGAGGATCCCGAAGACGGGGTTGTCAGCATACCCGACTCAGATGACGAGAGGATAGATGATACGCATCGAGCTGTGGCTCTTAAGCCCACTCTAGATCCAGACACAGTCATTAAAGCATTCAGGCTGAAGGGATCCAAGTTAGTTCACTTTTCGCCACATGACCTACCATTTAACATGAGCATTGTTTCAGGAAGAAGCAAGAGTACCAACTTCTTTACTTTACCATGGGTGATCCGCTCTCAGACCAGGAGCAAAACGATCGCAAAGTCGTTTTCAGCGTCGCTGAGTGTTAATTCAATTTCACTGCATGTCATCACGACTCTTCTGCCATATGCATGAATCCATACCATTTGCCTCGCAAAGAGGGACGATATTACACATAGACTGGTTGACATTTGTGAATTTGAATCTATATAATCATATAGAAGCCACGATGCTGTGAGGCGCTCCAGGAGAAATATCGGATTGAGAAGTTCCTGAGAGCGGAGGTAAAAACAACGCAGTGACCGCCGACCTCACAGCCCTATCCCAGGCTTCGTGTACACGGTATCCCCCTGCCCTCATGATACCCTCCGGGTCTTCTCGTACTGCTTCACTGTAGATGTCCTCGTAGTTTGCCCGTAGGGTATACACATCCTCGTACGCATACCAATCGTCCTGCAGGGGGACATGTGGCACATCGGGAACGGTGGTGCTCTGCGCCGCACGTGAGCGTAGGAGTTGTGCACTGCTCTTGGCCAAAGTAGTGGCAGCCGTGCGAGCAGACAACCGCTTGTTCGCCTCCGCTCGGGATTTTGCGATAACCTTTGTAGCATCTTTGGTACTCGTCTCCAGTCGATCGATGATTTCTCGTCGGTCTTTTTCCTTCTCCTCGCGTTCTAATTCTTCCTCCTTGCGGGCCTCGAGCGCGCGTTGTTCTCTTTCTAACCGATCTTGCTCTTCCTGCTCTTTTAAAGTTTGGACGTACTGTTCCTCTCGCCGCACGTTGAGTTCGATCAATGCCGCATTCTCTTTGCGATATCTCTCTATCCTAGCTTCGGTCTCCGGAACATCAATATCGTTAATGAGATTGAATGCTACATTCAAGTTGAATGAAATTCAGCGACAATCTAACATATGTGCACTTACTTATATCCTCGACTTCTTCGAGATAGTCGTTATACGACCGAAGGTCGGGAAAATCTTCGCGGCGCTTGTTAAAGCTGGAAGGGGCACCATTGGGACAGTTGTAGCCTGTAAGACAAATGAACTTACTCTTTCGCTATACGCCTCCGTACTGCAACTTCCTTTTCGACTGTGAGGTCCTCGAACGTTTGGGGGGCAAATGCTAGCTTTCGGAGGATCCTCTGGCATATCGGACATGGGGCGGGTCCGAGCGTGAACAACCGATCGATACACGACTCACACCTGGGTACGCAGCGGAGGTTGAGTTATGGGAACCAAATATGCGTGGTATAAGTACATCTTATGATAACACGCGCTTACGAGCAATCGCAACTTTGGGTTGAGATATCGGTCGGATTTGCATACAGGACATTGGTCATCCATAGACTGGCTCCTGTCTCACGAAACCGAACCAGGCAGAGGGATGGGACGCGTGCAGCACTCACGAAATATTCGGACGTTCTGCCAGATGCATCCTTGACACCACCACCGAATATCGTTGTGGAGGTACTCTGGACCTGAGGGGTATTGGGTCGAGTTGAATGAGCGTTCGTTGCGGTGGTGCCACCCTTGCGCACGGTAGTGCCTTTGAGCCATCCTCCAGTATTACTTGCGCGAGACATGGCGGTGAAGAGTGAAGTGAAGAGCAGCTTATATAAACCCGGATGAGCGAAGAAGATAACGCCACCACAGGTCACTATGTAGACTCACTACAGCGTTGAGACGTGTTTAAAATGCAAGTTTCGGTTAATTGAAAAGATTACTGTAATTTATGACCCATGTCCAATCGAACCCGACGCTCCCGGTCATGCCAAGTGAAGAGTGTCCAAATCCGAGTTCTCGGGTTTCACCTGCTCTCACTTGCTTCCGTCGCCGTGTCTGACAGCGTTTTCAACCTGGGCCAACCCCAAGCCTGGTGTGAACGACAAAAATCTGGCGCCGAACAATCGCCCTTGGCGGCTAAAGGGGGCCCTGTGATCTAGGTATTCCCAGTTCGAGCGAGCTTCTGAAGCAACCACCGGTCGGCACAACTACCAGTCTCTACTGAGCTCAAAACCAAACCATCGCTTGCCTACCACGCCCTGAAACAGGCCCGTATCTGTGCGTTCCGTTTGCTCTCATATATCAACTCGATTGACACCTCGTTAGCTGTATCACTAGTCTCTCATACACGTTCGATCTTTCCAGTCTTTCTCGACAAATTCTGAATCACTCCTGTAGTTTCTCTTCACTTCATTCCCGTCTGTCGCTCGTCGTTCCGAGGTCACCAGATTTTCACACCCCAAACCGAATCACCTATCAGATCATGGATCATTTTCACGCGCCCACACCGCAGCCTGTTACATCGGTTCCGTCGGGAATGGCACCATACTGTCGTCAATCTATACCTATGGTCTACGAAGTGCTCATTACTCCTCCCGTGTCTCCTAGTCATAGCGAGGATGGAACAAATGCTACCTCAGCGGGTGTCATGATGATGCGCCAGCAACAAGAATCGTATCCAGATAAACTGTCGAGTCAAGGACTCCAGTCACAGCTGCACCAAGTTCCCTTCTTGCAGGCAACTTATCCTCACTGGCAACCTCCTGACCCTCAGCGGCCTCCCACTCCACCTCCTCAGCCTGCTCGTTCCCTCGAAAATGAGGAGGTCCACGTTGAAAAACCGGGCGTTTTAAAATTAACCGATTTTGAAGTGAGAGGGGCCTTAGGTAATGTTTCATCGTTGTTTCTTGGTTCACGTGTTACTTATTGTTTTCTCTAGGTACGGGAACATTCGGTCGTGTTCTCTTGGTTCGTCTCAAGTCAGCGACTCCCGGATCTCAGAACATCTTCGCCATGAAGGTTCTTCGAAAAGTTGAAATTGTTCGCCTCCGCCAAGTCGAACATGTTAATGCTGAGCGTTACATCCTGTCGCGGGTCCGGCATCCTTTTGTCGTAGACCTCTTTGCGACTTTCCAGGACAGCTTGAACATCTACATGCTGATGTCCTATGTTCCCGGTGGTGAACTCTTCACTCACCTTCGCAGGGCCCAGAAATTCACCCCCGACGTCACACGGTTCTATCTGGCTAACATTATCCTTGCTCTGAAATATCTGCACTCCTTCAATATCATATACCGTGACCTCAAGCCCGAAAACCTCCTTCTGGATTCGCGTGGCTATCTTCGTTTGACAGATTTTGGGTTTGCCAAAATAGTTGATGATCGCACGTGGACCCTATGTGGTACACCAGAATACCTAGCCCCAGAAATTATCCAATCTGAGGGACATGGGAAGGCTGCGGACTGGTGGGCGTGCGGAATTTTATGTTACGAAATGCTGGTTGGATACCCTCCATTCTTCCATGAGACTGCATACGGCATCTACGAGAAGATTTTGAGAGGAATCATCCACTGGCCACACACCATGGATCGGCTTTCCAAAGAGCTCATCAAGGCATTTTTACACCCAGACCGTACCAAGCGCCTCGGGAACATGATTGGTGGTCCACAGGATGTCCTTGATCATCCGTGGTTCCGTGGCGTGGACTGGGATGCATTAGAACACTGTGAAATTAAGGTGATTCCCCCCGTGATTATGATTTTGATCAACTGACGAACAACATTCCCTCACCAGGCTCCAATCATCCCCCACACTACCTCACTTGAGGACACCCGTCACTTCCTTCATCTTCCCCTCCCGTCCCTGGAAGATATGCCCGGACTTGTCATGGAGGAAAGCCCTCCCCTCATCCATCAAAGATTTGAACCAACCGTATATCAGTTCCTTGAATTCTAATATTTCTCACTCTCGTAACCGTCGTTTCTTGCGAGGGTTGGTCTATAGCATATCTCGTTTGGCTCTGCCCGTGTCTCCTTGTCTAACTTGACCGTTTGTGAACGGCTTGGACTCATATACCCTCCTTTATATTTTTTCTTCGTTTTTTTATATCTTCTGTAGCTTTGATCTGAAGTATGCTGTATCCCTCGTCTCGTGACTTGGACCCGAGATTCCTCAGCGATGTAGAATGGTCTGGCAGCCTTTGTATACTAATATCTGTAATTAGAGTTCCATTGTTCTGCTTGTTCGTACTCAAGGACCCGATCTGCAGCGCGCAAAAATATGCGGTTTCCGCCAATTTACCGCTGTTGAATTTAAAAGCCATTGGACAACATTGCCAAACAAACGCTTTCCAACACGTCCTGAAAAGGCAACCTATTCCGAGATTTCTACGATCACATATGGCGCGTAGGCGGAAGAATCGGACGCATCTCAAGAGCACAGCTACAAGCTCACAGGTACAGGACAACGTACCAAAGTCCTTTATCATCAGGCATGGCCAGGTTGGCTCTTCTCTAAGTCAGCTAGTCCGCGACCTACGAAAGGTTATGGAGCCAAATACTGCTACCCGACTAAAAGTTAGTACTGTCTTTCACGGCTTTTTGGAACCTACATGCTTGACACTCGATCCTCCAGGAACGCAAACGCAACAAGCTAAAAGACTTCCTAACGATGGGCCCTGCTCTCAAAGTATCTCATCTTATGGCAATCACGCTGACCGACGTCGCTCCATCCCTTCGCATTGCTCGCTTACCAACTGGGCCAACGTTTAGTTTCCGAATCGAGCGATACAGCTTGAAAAAAGACTTGATGAAAGCGTCTCGTTCATCACGAAGCCAGGGCTTAGAGTATCTGACCGCACCGCTGGTTCGTCACAACATTTCATCACATCTCAATCTATCTATTTTCCTGATCCCTTGGTCTCATAGCTTGTACTCGCATCTTTTCCTCCGCCCTCTCCAAATACGCCCCCACATCTACCCCTTCTGATGAAGGCATTCCAGGCCATGTTTCCCCCACTTGCACCAAATTCGATGTCTCTTTCAGGAGCGCGTCGTATCGTCCTTGTCGCCTACAACGCAGAACGAGGAACTATCGACTTCCGACACTACCTGATCACTGTAAAACCCTACGGGGTTTCCAGACGCGTTCGACGAGTCCTCGAAGGGACTAAAAAGTCCACGAGCACCTGTACGACCGGTGTTCTCGATCTCGGAAACGAGAAGGATGTCGCGGATTTCCTGCTCAGAAAACGAGGAGAGCCGGGACCTGTCAGCGAAGGAGGATACGAGTCGGCCGCCTCCTCTGTATCAAGTGCCGCGGAAGATGATGCAGATGCGGTCTCATTAGCGGATGATTATGTGGGGAGAAATAACAAGAAAGGGCAGAAGAAAGCGGTGAAGTTGGACGAGGTCGGGCCCAGAATGGAGCTTAGACTTGTGAAGATAACGGAGGGGGTCCCTGGAAAACAGGGTGCAGTCATGTACCACGAATTTGGTAAGCGCCTTGTGCGTGATCGTCCAATCGATTCTAAAGATCCTTGTAGTCAAAAAGTCGAAAGCGGAGGTCGCTGCGCTTAAGGCGTCACATGCGGCAAAGGAAAGGCTGAGGAAACAACGAAGGGAAGAGCAGGAAGAGAATGTGCGGCGAAAAAAGGAAGGAAAACAAGGGGGATCGAAGGCCCTGCCTGAAGAGACATCCAGTTATCGAGCGGATGGCAGTGGAGATGAAGAGGAATATGGGGAGGATGTTGAGTGGGACGAGGAGGAAGAGATCAGCGACGTGAACGATGGCAGTTCTACCGATTCTGAGCAGGAAAGTGAAGAGGAGTTTGTGCAACCACCACCGTTGAAAAAGACCAAAATTTCGATGAAACGGTGATATGTTATACTGACGCTATTACTACGTACTAGCAGGGGCTGAATGTGATGGATATACAATATTCCAAATAAATTAGGTGGGGGGAGCGATACCGCTCTCCCGAGCGTTAGGACCAAATAAGCCACCGAATACACTCTCTAGTCTCATTTTCACCCCTTCCCAATCATCTAAGGCAGGTCGTACGTCAAGATAAAAGGAAACATTCGAAGAGCCAGAGGGGCGCCCGGTATAAAAGTCGATAACATAGCGGATCTTAGTGCCGCAGCGATCCACGGTCCAATCATGGCGATCAAAGGGTGCTGAGTAGCTGGGTGACAAACGGAAATCCTATTAGGCCATTGTTAGGAATCTGAAAAGACGCCTACCCAAGGAGTGTCATCAACCTCGCTTTGGGGCTCATGTCGTTTGGTCTCCCTTTAAAGTTCACGAGCTTGACACCACCACACTTTCCTCCACCTCTGCCAGCTTCCCATTTCAGGACCTCGGACCAAGCACGTTCGTTCACAGCATTGTGAATAGGTACAATGGTCCTCATGTCCGAAGCTTGGGGGTTGTGGTTCTTCCGAACCATGGCGGCGAAGAACTGGGCTTCGGAAGGGTACACCCATTTAGCGTCGGATGTTCGCGGGATTGACGAGACCTCGCGATCTATGGACAACGAGGACTGGTTTGGCTGCGACGGGCTCTTCGTCGAGAAGAGAGAGGACCAAGTGGACCGTGTGCTTGGTCCTACCGGACAACTGTCTCCCGAACGTTGTCCATGGTCCACAGGGCATTCGTCAGGCATCGAAGCTTCAAACAAGTCGAAAGGATGCTATTGAAGATTATGTCATCACGTTTTAAGTACCGGATCAGATTCAAGTTCAAGACCGGTGACCGGAATGATCCCTCTTGCTGATTTTAATCCAAATCTCCCACTACTGGCGGTTGGTTGACATTTGGGGTTCAAGTGCGGAGCGGAAGTACTTCACGGAACCCGGTTGTCCTCTCTCGACTCTGCGTTCACAATGCCGTCTTCAGAACCCGTCTTCTCGACCCCCTTGACCAGGTTGTTCAAGATCAACCATCCCATCATGCTAGCAGGCATGTAAACTAAATGGTTCTCACTACTTGTGGTCCTTGACGAACGTGGCAGGAATGAACGTTGCTGCTGGCCCAAAGTTGGCAGCAACTGTAACCAACTCCGGAGGCGTCGGCGTCATCGGCGGCCTTCGCCAAACCCCAAAGGTGCTTCAGCACTCCATCGACGAATTAAAGTCGCACCTTGAAGACAAGAATGCGCCTTTCGGCGTTGATTTACTTTTGCCACAGATGGGCGGAAATGCAAGGAAAACCAATGTATGCCCAGGTTTGTGGTATCATCCGTACATGTCCCATTCATCTTGCTTTCGCAGTACGATTATACGAATGGTCAGCTCGACGAGCTCCTTGATGTCATCGTCGACAGCAAAACAGCCTTGTTCGTCAGCGCAGTCGGAGTGCCTCCCAAAGCTGCTGTTGATAGGTTGCATGCGGCTGGTATACCTGTAATGAAGCAAGTCTCTTCTTTTGGCAGAGTACCCGGTACTAACAATTCTGCGAGTGTAGCATGGTTGGGCACCCAAAGGTGCGTTGGTGGTATACACCAGCCTGTATAGTTCTCACGTCCTCGATAGCATGTCAGTAAAGCGCTCGCCCAAGGTCTGTTCGCTTATTCATTAGTCGAAACATTCGAGATGACGTCTCATTTCCCAGGCGTCGACATCATTTGTGCGCAAGGTGGCGAAGGCGGAGGTCATACAGGAGAAACCCCATTCTCCATCCTCATTCCTGCTGTCGTCGATTTATGCAAAAGCGCCAGGAGTCCATTGACAGGCGACCCTATCGTTGTTGTCGCCGCTGGAGGTGTTGCGGATGGCCGTGGCCTTGCAGCGGCTCTTTCGTGAGTGTCTTCCGCATCACATTCGGCCTGGTTTATCCCAACATTGCTTAGGTACGGAGCAGATGGTGTCTGGGTCGGGACACGCTTTGTTGCCAGCGAGGAAGCCGGAGCTCCTCCAAAGCACAAAGAACTTGTGCTCACGGCCGGATATGATGATATCGTTCGAACACTTATCTTCTCTGGTCGACCGATGAATGTTCGAAACACATCTTATGTTAGCGAATGGGAGTCTCAGCGGCAACAAGAAATCGCAACGCTCGTATCCCAAGGGAGAATACCTCACGAAGTTGAGTTAGAGAAGCATCCAGAAAGGTCGCTTGAGGGACGGAGGTGTAAGATGGTGATGTGCTCTTTCTGATTGTATTTCTGATTGTATTTCCATTAGGGTTGATGGGAAAAGTCGCCGGATCTATCAACGTTGGTTTTCATCCGTCTGTCTGTCTCCTTGGCTCAGGCTAACACCGATTCCGTATCGTCATAGGAAGTCAAGCCTGCGAAGTCGATGTACGATAGCTACTTCAAGCATCTTTATTTGCGAATACTGACGGCATGACCATTTAGTGTCGACGAGATGCTTTCGCAAGCCGTCGCAAGTCTGGAAGCCGCGTCGCATTTAATGATCCCGAGTGCCAAGCTATGAATGTCTATCCCTCGGACCGTTCGTCACATTTGTGCATTATATCCGTATATACTACTTCCAGTCCTGAAACAACCTTAGGATATGTGCGAGACAACGAGGTCTGAAATCGTACTATCTGTACCGACCGGAAGAACATCATCAAGGTTCGACCCGGTATCGCGTGATCTCGTTTTTCGGCACCTATCCTTTATCAGCATGGGCTGTGGCTGACGTTCATGTTGTATTGCCTCGTGGGATCAGTACTTCTAGCTGTCATTGTACACGATGGTCACTGTCGTCCAGCTTGATCGCATCGCAGCTGTCGTTGTCACAGGAATTTTAGTAGTTGTACTCGCCGGAAATTCAAAGCAACGCCTAATCAACCTCTACGAATGGCTCAGCGGACCGATCTCGGGACAGAAGAAGCTCCCCGACTACTCGAAGCTCACAGGATTTCCTCCTCCCAAACCAATCCATCAATTCGACATCGACAGCGCGAAGCCCCGTCCATACAGACCCTTCCGATGGGAATATCATCAGACCATGTGTCAGTTGTTCCATCCGTGGAGCACGATTTGTCCAAGACTGACTGACTGAAGCTCTCAAGAGGCTCGAGCCTGATTGGTGGATCGAGCTCGAATCTACCTATCGGGAGCGCATCGATCAACGGAAGAGGCTTTACGCAGAGCACGGCAAACTGGTAATCGACGAGCTTCCAGGAAGTCAAGAAGCATCGAGGGAATGCATGGAGATGGTCATTCAATACGTTTGTCAAAGATACCCCAACCAGTTCCACTATGATGATTGGACGGGCGTGTTCTCTAACAATATCCTCGGAATCACGGTCGACATCAGTACCGTTCATCCACTCGTGTTTCTCCTCGATCATGTTCCAGAGGACTTCTTGATCACTCAGGAAGACCCTAAGACTGGTCTATACGTCTTGCGAGCTGCGGTGTCATGCTCAGCCGTTGGCTGGAATATCAGTCAGAAGATAGGAAAACCGTTGCATCAGATTCACAGGCCTGTGCCTGATTACAAGGAGAAGATGGCTTTCTCAATGGACAGGTGATAGCAGATCTATGTATAGCTCAGATCTAATCATCTCACTCTCACACCGGTCTGCTGTAGGTTTTTCTCGAAGATGCCCTGCGATAAACCCATTCAACGTGGTTCCTGGGGACTCGAGGTTGGAGCGCCCCTTTTTGTGCAGACGGACGAAGCGGAATGGAATCTTCGTCAGACGCAAGTTCTCGACCTTCCACTCTCCAACATATACCTGCGCGTCGACTGGCAAACATTACGCCGCCTGCCAAAGTCCCGCGCCATCCTTTTTAACTTTAAAGCCCTTTTCACGCCAATCACGGATTTCCGGCGGGAGCCTTATATCCCTAAGCTTCTCCTCAAGGTATTATTGGAGGGGAAGAAGTCAATCATGGAATACAAGAGCACGTGGCATATTGAGCACAAGGTTATACCTGCCCTCAGGGAATGGGCGAAAGAGCAGGAGGAAACCGGACTGGTTCCGAAGGACTGGGAAGAGAGGACGCTGGATGAGGACCCATTTTATCCGGGATGGAAGGACCATTATCCGACGCATGCGTAATATATATGAACATGTCTATGCTAGTTCAATCTTCCCCCATCAATTCAGCGAGTTCGCGTTCTTCGTCTTCTGTTAATATACCTGCCGGTGCATTTCCAACGGGTTCTGGAACAGGGGCAATGACAACTGGCTCTGTTCTACCGGGGGGATCCTTGAGCGTGGAGGTGGCGAGCTCTGATGTACTTCAATGTGACTGGGTCTTGTGATATAGTGATCGCACTTACCACTAAAGCGCCACTTGCGTATCGTCCCATCTAGACTAGTGGAGACGATCCATGGCTCGATTCTAGTCTGCCCAGCTTCATGTTTGCTCGTCCGCATCCAGAGTCTGACGGCCGTTACGTCGTGCCAATGAGCATCAATCTCTCCGAGAATTTCAGGCTCCGAGATGGTAGAAAGGTCGTATAAACGGATCACGTCCCCGTACGCACTGACGACGTAGGGTTCTGCAAGGGGTGTGAGCGAGAGTGGGAGAACGGCGCGAACTGGGAGCGGATGGTGGAGGGGAGGAAATGGCCTGGTCAAGGTCGGGTCAGAAGGATAGGCGGTAATTTGGACCGTCTCGTCGGAAGAAGCTAGAGAGTGGGTTGATCAGAGACACAACACGGGATGACCAGTACTCGACTTTACCCGTCCAAATCTGGCCGGCTCCATAGAGGATCTCGGTGACCCTTGTTCGATGGTAGTCCAATGTGTCTTGCAGGTCGCTTCGCCATCGCGGGTTGGATCCAAATTCTCTTTCGAGCTTCCATATTTTGATGACACCCATCGTGTCCGCAGTCATCAATGTGACTGATGTCTCGGAGTGGGAAACACCAGCTAAACATTCGACGGGGCGACTGTGCGCAGAGATGGATCCGGCAGGTGTGAGTTTCCCCTCCAGGACATCAGTGAGGTCCCTGCGCGCTGGTTAATCAAGATAAGAGTTCAGATGTGAATGAACGCCTACCAAAGTCGGATGGTTTTATCTGAACTGCTCGACACCAGAAGTCTGGCGATGGGGAGTACAAACAAGCACTTTAGGAAATCGTCATGAGCTGCAGTTGAACATATCAACGTTTTTGTCTATCAACAATTCAGGATGCTAGTCCAGTGCGAAAAACAAGAATTACGGACATCGGTGTTCCATAGTTTGATTGTCTACGATTTAGTTCAGTGCCAACGCAATAGATGTGGTGAACATCCGACTTGCCCTGTCCCAGGATCCAGTAATGAGCACCCGACCAGCAGCGGTGGGA
>QFEF01003145.1:0-11250 GCA_003316035.1 Neoboletus subvelutipes | reverse complement strand
CTGTATTTATTTCTGGATCGAAGTCTAATTCTATTTGTCTTCCCCTCTCAATCTGGAAACAAAACAGGCAAATCGTTGGCGTGAACGCTCTCTTGGATAGTGGAGTGACTGGATGCTTTATAGCAAAGGAGGCAGTCACCCGACTGAAACTGCCAACCGAAACACTGAATGTTCCTATTGCCGCATGGAATGTAGATGGGATGCCGAATCAATCTGGAATGATAAAGGAGAAGACCACAGTGGTCATTGATCTCCAAGGAGTATGAGAGCAACGTGAGCTGCTCGTCCTCAACTGTGGAAAGGATGATGTCATCCTGGGCCTGCCATGGCTCCAAACTATGAACCCTGAAATAGATTGGCGGAATGGAAAGGTTGTCATTACTCCGGCCAACTATAAATCAACAAACACCGAAGATACCGCTCAGAGGTATCTGTTACGTTTCTTGGGTCATCAAGAAAACGAGAACATAGAGAGTGACCTCTATGACCAGTATAGAAGATGGACCATCCTGGACCATGTCCAATTCCTGAAGCAAGAAAAGGGAGTAATTCCGAAGAATGTTCTTCGTCGAACTACCCTTTCTACCACGATCGCCCAGGTCGAGGGAACCAAGAAGGTAGAGCTGCCGAAAGCCTACCAAGCGTATGAAGGAGTATTTGATAAGAAAGATACCATGAAACTTCCCCCCTCCCGACCCTATGACCATGCCATCGAGCTAAAAGACTCGTTCATACCAAAATGAGCTAAAGCCTATCTGCTCAATCCAGCTGAGATGACTGCATGCAAAGAGTTCATTGACGAACACCTAGCCACAGGAAAGATTACCCCATTGAAATCCCCTCAAGCTTCCCCTTTCTTTTTCGTACAAAAGAAAGATGGGAAGTTGAGGCCGTGCCAGGATTATCGGTATCTCAACCTTCATACCATCAAGAATGCATACCCCCTCCCCCTCATTTCCAATCTGATAGATCGACTGAAAGGATCCTCCATCTTCACGAAGTTTGATGTACAATGGGGATATAATAATGTCCTCATCAAACTGGAAGATTGGTGGAAAGCTGCATTCCTCACTCCATTTGGGCTATTCGAACCAGCAGTAATGTTTTTTGGCATGTGTAACTCCCCAGCAACCTTCCAGGCGTTCATGGATGACCTCTTCAGCGATTTCATTGCTGAAGGATGGTTAATCATATATATGGATGACCTATTAATCCACTCCTCTGACCATGACTCCCACGAGGATAGGACAAGGAAGGTCCTCCAATGGTTCCAAGAACATGAGATGTATCTCAAACTAGAAAAGTGCACATTCGCTGCCCCGTCCGTCGAATACCTCAGAATGATCATCAGCAAGGAAGGTGTCCAGATGGACCCAGCCAAGTTGAAAGCCATCCAAGAATGAACCCCCCCAGTAAACATTAAAGATGTCCGCTCCTTCCTCGGGTTCTGCAACTTCTACAGAAAGTTCATCCCCTCCTTCTCGGAGCTCGCCCGACCCCTTCTGGATCTGACTGAGAAGAACCAGACCTGGGAATGGACTGATAAACATCAGACCAGGTTCCAATTACTATGGGATGCCTTCACCAAACGACCTGTCCTAGCTTTTCCTAACCCTGATCGCCCGTTTACCATCATGACTGATGTGTTGTTAACTGCATCAGGCAGTGTCCTCATGCAACATGACCCTAATGGAGACTATAAGCCGTGTGGCTATCTCTCCCAAACCTTTGCCCCTGCCGAATGCAATTATGACATTTTCGACTGGGAATTACTCGCTGTAATCCAAGAATTAGAAGAATGGCACCAATACCTGCTAGGATCCGCCTTTCCTGTAATGGTTTTTATGGATCATAAGAACCTTACCTATTTTAAACAACCTCGGAAGTTATCCCATCACCAAGCCAGGTGGCTGTTATTTTTGCAGGATTTTGACCTCGCCTACACTGCCCTGCCTGGATCCCAGATGGGACCAGCCAATGCCCTGTCTTGATGTGATGCCGTCGATACCACTATGGACAATGCTGATGTCCAACTGTTGCCTAACGATGCTTTTGCCCACCAAGTCCAGACTCTTGATCTCACACTAGCTGATTGAATCCGTCGATCCTCAGAGGAGGACCCCCTTGTTATTGATGCCCTGAAGGGCATGGAAAACGATATACCTCTGTTTGGACGGTCCTCCCCTGCCAACTGGACTTTCCTAGATGGGAAACTCTATTATAAGGGCTATATGTATATCCCTGGAGATGCCCGGCAAGAACTCGTGCTTGAGGCACACACCTCACTGGAAGGTGGCCACAGTGGCCATATGTGCACTGTTGCACTCCTATCAAAAGATTATTGGTGGCCAGGCATGTCTGCCTTTGTCCGTCAGTTTGTGGCTGGCTGCGCCATCTGCCAGGCCAATAAGGTACAAACCCACCCCACTGTCCCACCCCTTATGCCCCTTGCGGTCCAGACGTCCCGCCCCTTTTCCCACCTGTCAGTGGATTTGATTACGGACCTCCCCCCAGTGTGGGGTTTTGATTCCATTATGGTCATGGTCGACCATGGCCTTAGTAAGGGGGTAATTCTCACTCCTTGCACGAAAACCGTTGATTCAGCAGGAATAGCCCAGCTCTTTTACAAAAACATTTTCAAAAGATTCGGTTTACACGACAGGTTGATCTCAGATAGAGGACCTCAGTTCGCCTCTGCATTCACCAGGGAACTTGCCAGACTACTGGATTATGATATATCCTTGTCCACTGCCTACCACCCTCAATCCGATGGAGAAACTGAAAGGTACAACCAAGAGCTGGAGACCTATCTCCAAATATTCTGCCAAGGAAAGCCAGAACAATGGATAGAACACCTTATTGCTGCTGAGTTTGCCCATAATGCTGCCGTGCATTCCTCTACAGAGAAGTCCCCTTTTGCCCTGATCATGGAATATGAACCCAGATCCTACCCCCCTCTCGGTACTACCTTCTTGCCCATGCTAGAAAAATGGCTCTCCCATCTTGAGGATGCATGAAAAGAAGCCAAGGCTGCGCATGCCCTGACCCAATTACGAATGAAGGAGAGGATTCACTCCAAGTTCAAACCATGGAAAGTCGGAGATGAAGTCTGGTTGGATTTGAGAAACATCCGAACCAAGAACATCTCCTGAAAACTGTCGCCCAAAAGATTGGGGCCCTTTAAGATCTCGGAAGTGATATCCCCCATAGCATTTCGAATCACTCTCCTGAAACAGTGGAAGATCCACAACATGTTCCACACTTCCTTATTGCTGACATACCAGGAAACCCCTGAACATGGCCCCAATTTCAATAAGCCACCACCGGAACTAATAGATGGAGAAGAGGAATACGAAATGGAGTGAATAACCAATCATCACGGAACCAATAACTGGAGGCAGTACCTGTCATATCCCATCCAACTCCGGTACTCCATTCGTGACTCCTGGCCTCTACACATGAACTCTGGTGCATTCTCGCCCAAGATGCAACTCCAGACTTCCGGACTTGTACCACCCTCCTTATATGTTCATATTCATTCGCTTACATATTTGACACTTCGCATACCTACTGTCTTTGCTTCACATTCTCCTCCGTACTGACGCTCCGCTTAGGAGCACAGCTCTGTTGACATTATTTGACACCCTCCGTTAACAATATTTGACATTCTGCGTTGACACTATATTTGACACTCCCTTACTTAATACTATCCCTCCGTAGTATAAAAACCCTCGAGATCACTCCTGTATCTCTTCAGTTCAAATATCAACCAAAGCACTACTCCTGTTCTTTCTCTGAGTCTCAAAGACTCTCCTCTAAACCTCCGCCCGACTTGATGTTGTGACCGACGATCAATGTCATTACCTCCAACCCTCCGACGCCTCCGAAGTCCAGGACCAGGACTCGTGTAAGGGCGCACCACATACAGTGAAGCCAAGTCCCGACCCACCAGTCAACTCCGGTGTTCCGGAGTTCATCCCGGAGTAAACCGGTCTTTAACACTGCCTTGGAATGGAAGAGAAGTTAAACATGTGCCAGACATGAGGAATAGAAGTGTAGCTTCTATAATGAAAGGGAAGCACTACATGTGTAAAACATGAGGCACAGAAATGAATAACATGCATCTAGCATGTGTGTGATAAATAAGAATATGTGCACAGCACAGACATGAAAGTTGTGAAGAGATCATGAGGAGATCTAGAACTAAATCATAGATTCCTGATGTCATAATAGATGACTAGCATCTGTGAGTCATGTGATCTCTGATCATGTGGTTGGAAGTCATGTGACACTAGGTCATGTGATGAGTGGTGCTCATGGCCTAACCAGCTGAAGAGAACTATCTTCAGTATAGAGATTAGATGCAATCTAATCATATCTGATAAGATAAGATAAGATAACTTGATTTAAAGTTATCATGTGTAGGCATTGAGCCGTAACAGCTATGAACTGTCTACCTTTGTAGACAATGGGATCTTCTTGGTCAATGGGCAGATCCTTTGATCAGCACATAGTGTGCAACAGTTGTGGTGACCTTAGTTGGTATACTGGATGCAGGGCAATAAGTGGGCTCCCTCCAGGCACACAAGGAGTGGTTGGCTATGGAGAGGTCATGGGCAAGGCCCTATCTGGGTGTGGCCTTTGGACAATAGGCAATGGTGACGGCAAGCATTGGGCAATGGCTTGTGAGCTGATCCTCTGATTAAGGACAAAGTGGAGACACCTTTCAGGGACAGGTTCTCAGTGCCTAGATTGAACTCTGATTGACAGATGTTCAAGATCTAGATTGATGATGGTGATCGACGCTGAAATGGCAATGACAGCAAAGGCTTCAAATTCTATGTAAGATTGCATAGATTAAAGTTAAAGTTACATGGGCGGTAATTCTAGCTATTTATACTATGCCCCTTTAGGGCTGGTTAAGAATAGAATTGCTGCTCTAAAGTATAAAAGGAAAGATGCATCTCGTGAAAGGAAATGAAATGTGTTGTGTCGCATAGTGCATAAAAGGAAATAAGACGCATCACATGAAAGGAAATGAAATGCATCACATCACATAGCATGTAAAAGGAAATAGGATGTGTCATGTCACATATCATAAATATGAAATAGAAGTGCTGTGGGGCACAGCTCAACTAATCTGGATGAAATGAAAAGAGGAAATGAACTGAGGCCGAACTGGATTAATAACGAATAGGACACAAGTCAAATATGAGAGAATTTGACTTAGGAGTTTGTAAAGGATCTGCAGTGAAAGAAGAGAGAGAAACAAATTGATCAAGAAAAGTGACTAGTCCTTGAAGAGGGCCAAGTGGAAGACTTCATCCCATACCTCCCAGGGAATGTCCAGGTCGGGAAGGATGTCGTCCCAGAGGGAATCTGGTATTGGAGCGGATACTGACAGATCAGGTGAACTCATGGGAGAGAGAAAAATGGTCCCCCCTAGGATACTTGTAACAGGGGGTGTCCATTACATTTGTAACATTACCTCCATTGTAGCATTGAGCCACTGGCTCAATTATCTCTATCTCCCTCATTGATATTGTGGTTGGTGATATCCCAGGTGGAGGGATTGATGTCATCCTCAGTGCAGTTCCAGGCCCAGTGTCCAAGAGAGTTGCATTTACCGCAGTGTGCAGAGGGGCACCGATACTAAGAATGTCCTGGTGTGGCGGTTTGGCAGAAGGGACATACATAGTGGGGGTAGTGGGGGAAAATATGCCCGGGTTCTCAGCATTGGAAGCAGGTGATTCCCCCAAACTGGATGTTCAGAGGGAACTGATGGGATACTACAGGGGTGAGGGCCAGTAGGGGAGTGGAACTGCTATCCATGGGGGAAGGGGAACGATCTGGGGTAATGGGTTCAAGAGTAGGCATTGTTGGGGAGGTCTCAGATATTCTGGAGAGGAAATGGCAGGAAGGAGTTTCCACAGAGGCAGATAAGTTAAGACAGGGGATGTGGGGCATCCCAGCTGAGAAAATGAAATTCTACTGTCTGTGAAGGCAGGGGAATTGTGGGGAGGGTTCAGGTGATATGGGGAAGGTGGCCACTGTGGTGTCTCCATCTCCATGTCCTTCTGAGGAGTCAGACTCAGATTCATCGGACTTGTATTCCTGTTATGACTGGTGTAACAAATAACGTGTACGCAGAAGACTGAAGTCAACAGTGCTACGGACAGGTCTTCCTCTGAAGACAACGGTGACCTTCTTGGTCTGCAAGCGGATCACCTGATCGGCGAGCAGTGTGCAACGGTTGTGGCGACCTCAGCTGGTATGCTGTTTGCAAGGCAATGAGTGGGCTCCCTCCAGGCACATAAGGAGTAGTCGGCTATGGACAGGTTGTGGGCAAGGCCTGTATCTGGACACGGCCTCTGGGCAATAGGTGGCTGGGCACGGCTAGTGTTGGGCAATGGCTAGCGGACTGATCCTCTGATCAGGGACAAAGGGGTCACACCTCCCTATAGAAGGTTGACAGTTACTTGATCGAGCTTTGATTGACAGAAGATCGAGATCAAGGTTTAGACGTTATGAAACACCGGTTTCGCAATGCTGGCACAGGCGCTGACAGCGAAAACTTCGAAATCCACGTAAGATTGCATAGATCAAAGTTAAAGTTACATGGGCGGTGATTCTAGCTATTTATACTAAGCCCCTTTAGGGCCAGCTAGAGATAGAATCTCCGCTCTAAAGTCTAAAAGGAAATAATGTGTCGCATTGTGTATGAAGCAAAAGGAAAGACGCGTTGCGTCGCGTAAGATATAAAAGGAAGGGGCACGTCACATGAAGTATAAAAGGAAAGATGCGTCACATAAGTTATAAAAGGGAAAAGACGCATTGCATACCAAAAGAAGAAGACACGTCATGTTATATGAAATGAAAGGCTGTGGGTGCAGCTCAACTAAATAAGGGGAAATGAACTGAGGCCGATGAGTCATGATGAAGGGAATACGAGTCATATACGAGAGAATATGACTTAGGAGTAAAAGGGTCTGCAGTGTAAGAGGAAAGGAGTCTGAAGGCAATTAAGGTTGGAACAGCGAGGAGTCCAGGATGCCTTCCCATACTTCCTGTGGGATGTCCAGGTCTGGGAGGATGTCGTCCCAGAGGGAGTCGGGTATTGGGGTGGATACCGCTAGGTCTGGAGATGCCATAGGTGAGAGAAAAACGGTACCCCCTAGGACACTTGTAACAATTCCTTGATTGTTCTGCTCTGAGGTTGGATACTGTTACAGTCCCAAGTCCACAAGTGACCTCTACAGGGACTTAGTCATTTTCATTTCTTATCTTAATCTTATCTTATCACATCATGTGACTAGATCATGTGACCACTAGACTGAAGCTAGTTCACTTTCAGCTGGTTCACTTGCACTCATGAACACACTTCTAACTCACAAGTCTAGACTTGATGTCAAGAACTCTTTTGTATCTTAATATATCCTTATAAGTATAAATGACTCCCATAGTCATATCCACTCCTTCTTTTCTTCTTTTTATTCCTGTTCCACTTCTCTTCCATTCTGCCACAGCATGCTGTGTCCTCATTCTTTTAATCTCCATGCCTCATGCTTGACACATGTATTTAATCACTGTTACCATATTGGTAGATCCAATACAAACATATACACATAGTAAAACAATATATAAACCCAGAGACTACAACAGAGATTTCCCCAGTCTAGTTCTCTTGGGAGTTTACCAATCTCCTAAGCAGAACCAGTGTCCAGACTAGAGGGTTGTTCCCCCTCTTAGGGACACGTTCCTTCTCCTTCTACCTCATTGCTGGATACTTCCTCCAGTTAACTTGGGCATTTACAACCTTTATGATTACACCTTTCCTCTTCATTCAAGTTGGTGCCTTTTGGTGATAACCCAAGGTTCTCTTACACAGTTCTCCGCTTTAGGGTTGTTTCAGATACTGTCTCTTCCAAGACAGCCACTTCTTCTAGAGAAATCAGCTGGATGGAGGTTTAGGGAGAAGTACTCCTCTTGTTCATTGGTGGATAGGAGAAGGAGAATGGGGTAGAGGGCATTGGAGAGGATGGGGGTGGAAAGTAGTGTGAGAATGCTGTCAAGGCCTTCTTCTTCAAGGAGATCCAGGGTGAGGTTCCTTGACTCCATGAGCGTTTGTTGGAAGGTGTTGACTGTGATGTCATTCTGGGATGTCTGACAAGGGATGTTGGTGAAGACATGGGAACCTGCTGAGCATCAGATGGCCCTGGTGAAAAGGGACTGAAGGGTGCAATAGACTTGGTAGAGTCTAATGAGGAGGACAAGGTGGTGTTTTCAGCAAAGAGAGGCATTCTTTCAAAGAGATCAGTTGCATCTTGGTTCTGGAGAGCAGTGACATAGAGGGCATGGTGGGCAATGGAAGGAAGGTGGTTGAGACAAGTGCAGAGAGGTGTGGTTCCATTGGCAAAGTTGTAGGACATGGGGGTTGGGAGGAGAAAGATCAGAGCGATTTTCTTCTTTTATATTTTGCAAGGAGTTCCTTGGCATTCCCCATGTTTCTTTTGGATTCCCAAGTTTCCTCAGCATCAGAATATCCTTTCCAGTGCACCAAGTATTGCCTCCAAGCATTGGTTCCACAGTGATTTACAATTCATTCTATTTTATATTCCTCTTCTCCCTCTATAAGTTCCAGCAGTGGATTTTTGAAATTCAGACCATGTTCTGGTGTCTCTTGGTATGAGACCAGCAAAGAGGCATGGAACATATTGTGAATTTTCCACTGTTTTGGAAGGGCAAGTCTGAATGCTACAGGGGAAACTGTTTTTGTGATTTCAAATGGTCTGATTCATTTTGAAGAAAGCTTCTGGGAGGAGTTTTGGGTTTTAAGGTTCTTGACATCTAGCCACACCTTATCTCCAACTTTCCATGGTCTGAATCGGGAAGTGATTCATTCTTTCATATGTATTTGAACAAGGGAGTGTGCAGCTTCAGCTTCTTTTTGTGCATCCTCAAGATAGGAGAGCTGGGTTTCCAGCATGGGCAGGAAGGTAGTGTTGGAATCAGGACAGGCTACCATTCCAAACTGTAATGCAGAGGGCAACAAGCAGGGAACTCAGAGGAGAACTCACTGAGTGGGGGTGACAATGGATTCCTGATAAGATGTACTAAAGGGTGAAAGAAGAGCTGCTAGCCTGGAAAGCACTCTTAGAGATCTGCCTGAGGAGCAGATGAAACAGAGGTAGAAGAGTTGTTAATTAGAACAGGACAAGAGGTCCCTTCTTATATACTACAGGTATATAAGGTTAAAGAGAAGTCCCAATGTAAGGAGACCTGCCCTATACCTGATGACTGATAGGGTCAAGAGTATGACATTAGTGTATGACTGATGGGGTGAAGGGTATGACATTGTTACAAGTGTCCTAGGGGGTACCATTTTTCTTTCGCCTATGGCATCTCCAGATCTATCGGTATCCGCTCCGATACCAGATTCCCTCTGGGATGACATTCTCCCAGATCTGGACATCCCACACGATGTATGGGAAGGCATCCTGGACTCCTCACTATTCCAACCATAATCTCGTTCCAGACTTCTCTCATCTCTTACTGCGGACCTTTTACTCTCCTAAGTCATATTCTATCACATATGACTCGTATCCATTTCATCATGACTCACCGGCAGCAGTCTATTTCTCCCTATTTAGTCGAGCTGTGCCCGCAGCTTCTTATTTCATATAACACGACATGTCTTTCCTTTTGCTTCATATGCGACGCAACGCGTCATTTCCTCTTTTACTTTAGAGCAGAGATTCTATCTGAAACCGGCCCTAAAGGGGCTTAGTATAAATAGCTAGAATCACCACCCATGTAACTTTAACTTTGATCTATGCAATCTTACGTGGATTTCGAAGTCTTCACTGTCAGCGCCTGTGCCAGCATTGCGAAACTGGTGTTTCATATTGTCTAAATCTTGACCTTGATCTTCTGTCAATTAGAAGCTTGGTTGAGTAACTGTCAACCTTCTATAGGGAGGTGTGACCACTTTCATCATCGGTCAGAGGATCGATCCGCTAGCCATTGCCCAACGCTAGCTGTGCCAGCCACCTATTGTCCAGAGGCCGCACCCAGATACAGGTGCTTTGCCCACGACCTGTCCATAGCCAACTACTCCTTGTATGCCTGGAGGGAGCCCGCTCTTGTCTTGCGAACAGCATACCCGCTGAGGTCGCCACAACCATTGCACACCGCTCACCGATCAGGTGATCCGCTTGCAGACCAAGAAGGTCGCCGTCGTCTTCAGAGGAAGACCTGTCCATAGCACTGTTGACTTCAGTCTTCCGCATACGTGTTATTTGTTACACCGGTCGTAACAGACATCATAGTGACATCATAGGGTAAAGGGTATGACATCATGGTCTAGAGCCAATGATGTCAGAGTGGTCTGGAATCTATGATATCATAATGACATCATAGGTCTAGCCCTGTGATGAACAACAGTCACATGCAGGTCTAGAATGACCAAGAAAGGAACTACCATAAGAGTCCATTTCAAGATAAAAAGAAAGTAAAAGATAGGATAAGCTAAGTATGAAGAGCATATAGTATGAACATAACAAGTTCAACAGGTAGTTCCTAAAGGCAGGTACAATCTTGGCTCATACCCCATGATGAGGGAGAATGGTGTCCTTCCAGTAGTAGAATGTGCAGCAGCATTGTGGGCGAATTCTGCAGCAGTCAGATGTTCTGGCCAGGTCTCAGGCTTCCCTTTGCAGAATATGTGAAGATAAGTTTCTAATTCCTGGTTGTATCATTTGGTTTCCCCATTGGATTGGGGGTGGTAAGCTGTAGAGAGGGAGACATTGTATTTGAAGAGTCTGGCGAGTTCTTGAGTGAAGGCAGAGGCAAACTGTGGGCCTCAATCTGAGATTAATTGGTCATGTAAACCAAATTGTTTGAAGACAAAGTTGAAAAAGAGTTTGGCTATTCCAGCTGAGTCAATGGTTTTAGTACAAGAGGCGAGAATTACCCCCTTACTAAGGCCATGGTCGACCACAACCATAACAGAATAAAGCCTCTGGTGGGGGGAATGAAACAACCCTAAAGAGCTATGCTCCAGGTAATCACTTTAAACACTTAGACTAGGTGTCATATCCCGTCCAACTCCGGTACTCCGTTCGTAACTCCTCGTCTCTACACACGAACTCCGGTGCGTTCTCGCCCAAGACGCAACTCCAGACTTCCGGACTTGTACCACCCTCTTTATATGTTCATATTCATTCGCTTACATGTTTGACACTTCGCATA
>QFEF01003143.1:0-11752 GCA_003316035.1 Neoboletus subvelutipes | reverse complement strand
TTATAGATGAAACAGCTGCTCCTCGCAGGGTATGAAACGACTTCTAGTGTGTATCTTCGCTGTATATTCCCGAACGCATCTTTACTCATACGAATCTCCACTCTAGTTAGCTTGACCGTAAATCCCACCCATGCATTCTACATGCATCGACTGACCATTTTGACAGTGGGCCCTGCTTGAGCTTTCGCGGAACCCGGACGTGCAGACAAAGTTGCGAAACGAGCTTATCGAACATGACGCAGACCCGACGTACGATCAGCTTACAAACGGTCTTCCCTATCTCGACGCCGTTGTCCACGAGATCCTCCGCATCCACCCGCCTGTCGCCGATTTTACACGCATCGTACGTCACCATTTACTCTCTCCACAATTCCCTTGTCATCGTCTATCGTGTATGCTGCGTTATCGATGATTGACGATCACATAACGCCTCTACAGGCCGTCGAAGATGACGTCATCCCGCTCTCCGAACCAGTCCGCACGAAATCTAGCGAGTTGGTCGACAGCCTGACGATCGCCAAAGGCACGCTCGTTGCCATCTCAATGGAATGCATAAACCGCTCTGTCGCGATTTGGGGTGGAGATGCCAAAGTCTTCCGGCCCAGTCGATGGCTCAAGGACGCGAACGGTCAAAATGGGATACCTGCCAAGGCCAAAGAGATTCAGGGACACCGTCACTTGCTCACGTTTGCGGATGGGCCGAGGATTTGTTTGGGGAAGCACTTTGCACTGGCAGAGTTCAAGGTGTGTGGGTGCATTGTATGGTGGCCAGTGATTCTTATAGTGTTTTTTTTTTGGTAGGCGGTGTTGACGGTGCTCGTCAAGAACTATGTCTTTAAACTGCGCGACGGTGTTGATTCCAATATCGAAGTCTGGGCCGGTCTGCTCCCACGACCAAAGGTTGCGGGTGAGGTAGGATGCAAGTTACCTTTGCGTGTGCGACCGTACGTCGCCTGAAGTTGGAGCGACGAAGACAACAGGTGCTGGGGTTGTTTCGTTATATGTATTGTATGTTCACTGGCCTTAGTTTACCAAATTTCATTACATATACCATTCAGAACCTCCTGAGGTATCCTCTTCTCTCCTCTCCTCACCCTACATACCATGTGCATACAAATAGAATAAACACATGTACATCAGAGGAGCATGTGGCTCCTCAGACCTTCTCACAAACATCCCAGAATTCATTGTTCCTGAATAATTCTCCTATACAACCTGCCATATTGCTTCCTTGATGCTTGAGCAAACTATGGTACACATGTGTATGTTTTTGCATTTTTCATTTGTGTATGTTACTGAAACAATCTTCTAAAGCTGAAAATTTGCTCCTCTGATGTACATGTGTTTATTCTACTACTTCAAATACCAATATTTGTGTTGTGGAAGCCATAATGTTGTATTCTTGACATGTTGTGCAAAGTCTCCTAACCTTTGAAGATGTTTCCCATGCTGCTGATATGCTCAATCCACTCCTCCCAGCTTCAATTATGCCTGGATAACCTCAAAAGAGTGGGTAACAGTAGATTACAATATATATTACAAACCTAGATACTTGCTCTGAGAATAAATGTCATATGTTACTGTCAAGATCTAGAGTTCCAAAGGTCTAGAATAAGGCAGAGTTAGTAAGTGCAGAATAAACCAATGGTGGGAAAATAATCTAGGGGGTGGATGAAAGCATGTAGGGTGTGGAGGAATCATTTCCACAAGTGGAACAGTATTAGCATGGTGGGTAAATCATCTAGACAGTGGATAGGGCATTTGTTACACTTGGCCTGGGTAAGGATGAGCACAGCCTTGGTCAATCAAGGGTTCAAAGGTTCTTCCTGTGAAGACTACTCAAATGGTAGTTTTGTTGAGGTGGACATGACTTGAATGGTTGTGGGTCAAGGGTTCAAGGGTTTCAAGGACAAGAGCCCACTTGAAAGTAGGGCTAGGACTTAGAGAGTGGACAACATGGAAGTGATGGAAGGTATGATATTCTGAGGGAGTTTCAGAGGGAATCCAAGGAGGTCAAGCTGAGGTTACATTGTGAGGTATCTAAGGTTTATATAACTGAGCCAAGCAAACAATTGGTAATCATAGAAGATGATAGAATGTAAGGAGATTCTATCAAAGAATAAGGCTGAGGCGAATGGTGAGTACTAAGTGAGGCTCAAACAGCAAGGTACATAGTCCAATGGGCAAATGGTAAACATGGACAAGGAAAGGTAAATGGTAAGTACCAAGTGAGGTATGAACAGCAAGGTGTTACAAGTATAATGAACACCCCTATTTTTCTCTCTCCCATAGCATCTCCAGACCTCTACACCATTGACCATCCTGCTTGGAATATCTGGAAGGAGATCCTCTTGGACATCAAAATCCCTCAATCCTTATGGGACAAGGTATTTGACTCCTCATTATTCCAAGAATAGTACACCTTACTATTATTTAGTGGACACTATCTATGGTGGCTCCCCTTCATAACAACTCCTTTTCATTTTGTCCTCTTTTCATATTGGATCCATTCAGATCCTATTACTCCTAAGTCAAATTCTCTTATATTTGACTTGTGTCCATTTATCCCATTTCATATTCTGGCCTCAGTTCATTTCAGTAGTATTCACTTTGGCCCCAGTTTAACTGCAGCCACAGTTCATTTCATCTCATATCTTTATGCCAGCACTATTAATGGTGCCAATTCTCTGTCTACTTCTCCCAATTGGATTGTTAGAAGTAGTCAGTCTCTCTATTTATAACTCTGGCCCTAGAGTGCCTAGTATAAATAGTTAGATCTCCACCTCCTGTAACTCTAACCTTGATCTATGCAATCCTATGTAGAGTTCAAGCTCCTCACTGAAACACTTTGCTTCAAACTTCTGTCAATCAGAAGCTCAGCCTGGGAATTGAGATTCTTCAGAGGAAGGAGTCTCCACTTTATCACCTGATCAGAGGATCTGCCTGTCTGAGCTATCATCCACAGCTTGTCACCTTGACTCTTGTCCATGAGTCATCACCTACTGTGCTGGGGCCTTGTTTATGACCCCCCCATAGCCAACTCTTCTTTCTGTGCCTAGAAGGAGCCTGCTCATATCTGTACTGAGGCAACCACCTAGGAGTACCACAACCATTGCACAGCAAGCACCAACCAGAGGGTCCACCTTTATTGGATCAGAGGATCCCACTAAATATCTACAGAGGTAGATGACAGTAGCCAAGGAACTTAGTTCTCTGCATATGTGTCATTTGTTACACCAGTCGTAACACAAGGTATGTAGTCCAATGGGCAAATGATATGGTTGGCAAGAGGACTATGAAAGAAAAGAAATACTTGGTCTGATGAGTGAAGGACAAGCATTGGGTCAAAGAAAGAAAGGATCAAATCATAACATTACTCCTGTGTTAAGATCGAATCTCCAATGAGATCAACTAGAAATCCCTGAAAGAATGGCCAGGGAAACCAGGTGGTGGAGTGAGTAGCGACTGAGGTTGTGACTGAGGTCAAGGTCTAGACAGTTTACTATTATGTCTGGGATGTGTGAAACCTTTTAGCCTCTTGTCTAGGAGGTTGCCACATTTAGTTTCTGTTGGCCAGACATCAAGGGGTGTGGCTGGAAGGCCACCAAGGTTAGTTTAGCGTCAATTTTGTATGGGCACAGCAGTTTCTGTGGGAAGGTGGGGGAGTTGGGGTAAGGGGTCAGTGGTGTAGGTCAGGGAGATTTCAAAGAGAGTGTTGCAAGGTATGGCTGGTGTGGTCAGTGGAAGAGTTTAGGAAGAGGGAAAAGTGAAGGGGTGATGTTTCTTATAGTCCACAAGAGTGGACTTGGCATGTTTCAAGTCCCATTCAGGGACCCAGGAGTCTTCTTTGGTGGAATATCCTTTCCAATGAATTAGAAAGGAGTGGTAAGAAGGAGTTCCTCTGTGGCATAAGATCTTCTCGATCTTGTATTCTTCTCTTCCACTGATAAGGTCAGATGGTGGTGCAGGGAAGTTTGGGCTGTGTATGTTGTTTTTACAATAGGGTGATAAGAGGGAAGCATGGAATATGGAATGAATCTTCCATGTCTTCAGGAGGTGGAGTTGATAAGTGATCAAAGATAAGACCTTTGTGATAGTGAAGGGTCCTTCTCTTTTGGGAGCAAACTTTGGGTTGGCAATGAAGCATTTCAAGTTTTGCACTTTGAGCCATACTTTGTCTTCTTTCTTGAAGGGAGTGAAGCATTGGTGAGTTTGGGATGCCATGACTTGTCTGGCAAGTTCATGGGAGGCAAGGGCTTCATCTCATGTGGTGGTAAGGTGTTTGATGTGATCTTCAATCACAGGAAGGGGGGAGTTAGAGATTACCAAAGGAAGGGCATGGGGTTCATATCCCATCATGAGATAGAAGGGAGATTGGTTGGTAACAGAGTAAGGGTGGTGATTGTGTGTGAATTCGGCATGGGAGATGGATTTGGACCATGAGGTGGTGTGATTTCCACAGAAGATGCAGAGGTATGTCTCAACTTCTTGGTTGACTTGTTCAGTCTCACTGTCAGCCTGAGGGTGAAAGGCAGTAGAGAGGGAGAGGTCATAGTAGAGGAGTTTGCCAAGTTCTTTGGTGAATGCTGATGTGAATTGTGGTCCTTGATCAGAGATAATTTTGTTGAAGAGTCTGAAGCAAAGGTGGACTTTGTGGAAGAAAAGATCAGTGATCTCTTCAGCAGTGATGTTTTTCTTAGTGGGGCAAAGAATCACCCCCTCAGTAAGCCCACAACCAAAAGGGTATCAAAGCCAGCAGATGGAGGGAGGTTGGTGATAAGATGGCAGGAGATCTGCTGGAATGGTCTAGAGATGGAGGATTTAATTGGGATAAGAGGGGGAATGGTAGGGTGGGTGTTGGCCTTGTTTTGTTGGCATGTAGCACAGCCTTCTATGTATTTCCTAACATAAGAGGTGAGTCCAGGCCACCAGAAGTTGGCAGAGACAAGTTGTTGGGTTTTTAGGTAACCGGAGCATCTGGTGGTTTCGTGGTTGTGGCAGCATTCAAGGATGGAGTGTCAGAGGGTTTCATTGGGGGGAATATAAACATGTCCTTGATAGGTGAGAACGTCCTCCATCACCTGCCAGTTGGATAGGTGGAAGCGAAAGGCAGAGGGAATGTCTTCCTTCATGGATTGTGTTGTGACCTCTGAAGAAATCACTAGCTGGACGACATATCTCACAGCATACACCACTGCTGGCAAAGGTATGAGAAAGCTGAGTTGTTATCCTTAATCACAGTGGGTATGAACCATGACAATGACAAGTGGATTAGACTGAGGTAAGAGGCTAATACATGACTGCCTTTATACTACTGGAAGATGCACACGGACCAAGCAGTGTGTGAGAGGAAATACTAAGTATGTGTATAGTATTGGTGAGAGAGTTCTCAATGGTAATTAAAATAAGAAGAGAAGAAAGTGGAGATTAATAACATGTGTTTAATGATGTCATGGGTCTAGACTTGCTTAGTCATAGTTTCCCATGGTCACGTGCAATAAGGTGTATGGTAGTGAAAGAAATGAATATGAAGTGTAACGAATGAAAAGTTTGAAAATATTACTATTCATAACACTACCCCCTCTTTAGGACTCATATTCCAGACAAGTCTGAGTAAAGTTCATTTCAGTAAAGTTCTCATATCATGTGAATAAAGAATCGAAATCAGAAATTGATAGTCTGCAGAGTTTTTGTGGAGTGGAAGGGTATTTCTTATGGAAATCAGCAACTGCCAGTGGTGTGGTGTTAATGATGTCTGCTGATTCCCATGTGTAATCTGTTTCATTGAATCCCTTCCAATGGACTAAGTATTGAAGTTTGCAGTTCTTCATACGCGAACCCACAATGAAGTCAATTTTGAATTGTTCTTCACCTTCTTCATCTATCTCAATCACATCAGGTCTAATGACTGGCTGACCTGGTAAGGTTTCCCTATAAGGTTTAATATGAGAGATATTGACAGTTGGGTGAATATGAATTGTTTTCGGTAAGATCAATTCAACAGTGTTAGGTAAGATCCTTTTGATTTTGTAAGGTCCTATCCATTTTTGAGTGAGTTTTTTCACTGTATATGGCAACTTCAATTTGTCTGTTGATAGCCAAACCTGTTGGCCAATAGAATACTCCAGAGCATCAGATCATTTTGAATCCGAATATTTCTTCATTCATTCTCTAGCTTCGTTGAGAGCCACTTCTACTTCCTTGTGAGACTTTGCAACTTCTTTACTGAATTCCACTCCTGCCCCTGTCACTTTTCCTTTGAAGCCCATGCATGGTAAGTAATTACGTGTGATGCTGAATGAAATGGAACTGGTGGCTGTGGTGAGGGAATTGTTGTGGGAGAATTGCGCCATCTTGATCCAATCTGCCCATTCTCCTTGCTTTTTGGCTATGTAAGCACGGAGATACTGCTCTTGTTACGACCGGTGTAACAAATAGCGCATACGCGGATGACTGAAGTCAAGAGTGTTACAGACTGGTCTTCCTCTGAAGACGACGGCGACCTTCTGGGTCTGCAAGCAGATTACCTGATCAGTGAGCAGTGTGCAATGGATGTGGTGACCTCAGCGGGTATGCTGTTCACAGGGGTGGCGACCTCAGCTGGCGTTGCTGTTTGCGGCGAAGAGTGGGCTCCCTCCAGGCACACAAGGAGGAGTCAGCTATGGACAGGTCGTGGGCAAGGCCTGTATCTGGGCGCAGCCTCTGGGCAATAGGCGGCTGAACATGGCTAGTGTTGGGCAATGGCTAGCAGGTTGATCCTTTGATCAATGACAAAGGGGCGACCTCAGCTAGTAAGCTGTTCACAGTTACCTGATCGAGCTCTGATTGACAGAAGATCGAGATCAGGATTTAGACGTGATGAAACACTGGTTTCGTGATGCTGGCACAGGCGCTGACAGCGAAGACTTCGAAATCCACGTAAGATTGCATAGATCAAAGTTAAAGTTACATGGGCGGCGATTCTAGCTATTTATACTAAACCCCTTTAGGGCTGGCTAAAGATAGAATCTCTGCTCTAAAGTCTAAATAGGAAAAGACACGTCGCGTCGCATATGAGTCAAAAGGAAAGATGTGTCGCGTCGCGTAAGATATAAAAGGAAGAGACACGTCTCGTGAAGTATAAAAGGAAAGACACGTCACGTGAGATATAAAAGGAAAGACGCATCGCGTGAGATATAAAAGGAAAAGACATGTCACGTACCAAAAGAAGAAGACGCATCACATAATATGAAAATGAGAAGCTGCTGGCGCAGCTGAACTAAATAAGACAAAATGAACTGAGGCCGGTGAGTCATGATGGTGGGAATACGAGTCATATATGAGAGAATATGACTTAGGAGTAAAAGGTCTGCAGTACGAAGTGAAAGAAGTCCGGGGCGGGATTACAGTTGGAACAGAGAGGAGTCCAGGATGCCTTCCCATACCTCCTGTGGGATATCCAGGTCTGGGAGGATGTTGTCCCAGAGGGAATTGGGTATTGGGGCGGATACTGATAGGTCTGGTGATGCCATAGGCAAGAGAAAAATGGTACCCCCTAGGACACTTGTAACATTACCCCCGTCGTAGCATTGATCCACCGGATCAATTATCTCTATCTCCTTCATTGATATCGTGGTCGGTGAGATCCCAGGTAGAGGGATCGATGTCATCCTCGGTGCAGTTCCAGGCTCAATGGCCGAGGGTGTTGCACTTTCCGCAGTGGGTGGAGGGACACTTGTATTGGGAATGACCAGGGGCAGCGACGTGGCAGAAGGGACATAGGTAGTGGGGACAGTTGGGGCAGATGTGTCCAGGCTCGCGACACTGGAAGCAGGTGGGCCCACCAAATTGTACATGTGGGGGAAACACTCATGACATGGCGTTACTGGAGCGAAAAATAGGATGGGGACGACCATCCAAGGTGGTAGGGGAACGATCTGGGGTAGTGGGTTCGGCAACAGGTGCTGTTGAAGACTCCTCGGGTATCCCGGGTAGGAGGTGTCCGGGGGTGGTATCCATGTCGGTGGGTAAGTTAAGGTGGGGGAGGTGTGGCATTCCTGCGGAGAAAAGAAAGTTCTGCTGTCGGCGGAGCCGGGGGCAAGGGGAAGGGGATTCGGGAGATATGGGGGAGGGTATGCGGGTGGTATCACCGTCTCCTCGTTCTCCTGAGTCAGAACTGGACTCACTGGACTCGTACTCCTCCTCAGCAATGGCTGCCCATCCGAGACGTCCATTGCTTCGGGAGAAGTCTGCGGGGTGGAGGTTGGAAGAGAAGTATTCAGCTCTCTCGTCTGCAGATAGGAGAAGGAGAACGGGGTAGAGGGCATTGGAGAGGATGGGGTTTGGGAGGAGAGAGAGGATAGTGTCAAAGCCTTCTTCTTCAAGGAGGTCCAATGTGAGGTTTCTGGCCTCAGTGAGGGTCTGTTGGAAGGCGTTGACAGCAACGTCATCCTGTGTGGCACTTCGGGAGATGTTGGCAAAGACACGGGGACCTGACGAGCACCAGGTGGCCCTGGTGAAAAGGGACTGAAGGGTGGTGTAGATTCGGTACTGCCTAACAAGGAGGACGAGGGTGGTGTTGGCAGTGAAGAGGGGGGTTCTCTCGAAGATGTTGGTCGCATCATTTTTTTTTTCGAGAGCAGTGACATAGAGGGTGTGGTGAGCTACGGAGGGGAGACGATTGAGGTGGGTGCACAGAGGAGCGGTACTGTTGAGGAAATTGTAGGACATGGGGGTTCTGAGGAAGAAGCGATCAGAGGGATCGTCATCTTTTATACTCCTCCAGGAGTTCCCGAGCGTTGTCAAAATTTCTTTCAGGTTCCCAAGTATCTTCGGCATCAGAATAACCTTTCCAATGCACCAGATATTGTCTCCAGTTACTTGTCCCACGATGGTTGGTAATTCGTTCCATTTCATATTCCTCTTCTCCGTCTATTAGCTCCGGTGGCGGGTTTTTGAAATTAGGGCTGTGTTCAGGGGTTTCCTTGTACATCAGCAACAAGGAGGCATGAAATATGTTGTGGATCTTCCACTGTTTCGGCAAGGTGATCCGGAAGGCTATGGGGGAAATTACTTCCGAGATCTTGAACGGTCCTAATCTTTTAGGCGACAATTTGTGAGAGATGTTCTTGGTTCGGATGTTCTTCGAATCCAACCAGACCTCATCTCCGACTTTCCATGGTTTGAATTTGGAGTGGATCCTCTCCTTCATTCGTAACTGGGCTAGGGCATGCACTGCTTCGGCTTCTTTATGTGCATCCTCAAGATGGGAGAGCTGTTTTTCCAGCGCAGGCAAGAACATGGTACCAAGTGGGGGGTATGATCTGGGTTCGTATCCCATGATCAAGGCAAAAGGGGACTTTCCCATGGATGAATGCACGGTGGCATTATGGGCAAACTCGGCGGCAGTAAGGTGATCTAACCATTGTTCCGGTTTTCCTTGGCAGAATATTCGGAGGTAGGTTTCCAACTCTTGGTTATATCATTCGGTTTCTCTGTCAGATTGAGGGTGATAGGCGGTGGACAAAGATATATCGTAGTCCAGTAGTCGAGCGAGTTCTCTCGCAAATGCAGAGGTGAACTGAGGTCCTCTATCAGAGATCAATCGGTCATGTAAGCCGAATCTTTTGAATACGTTTTCAAAAAAGAGTTGGGCAATTCCTGCCAAATTGGCGGTTTTGGTGCAAGGAGCAAGAATCACCCCCTTACTAAGGCCATGGTCGACCACGACCATTACTGAATCAAACCCCCGCACTGGCGGAAGGTCAGTAATCAGGTCCACGGACAGGTGGGAAAACAGGCGGGACGTCTGGACCACAAGGGGAACAAGGGGTGGAACCGTAGGGTGGGTGTTACAAGTGTCCTAGGGGGTACCCTTTTTCTTTCACCTATGACATCACCAGATCTATCGGTATCTGCTCCGATACCCGATTCCCTCTGGGACGACATCCTCCCAGACCTGGACATCCCACAGGAGGTATGGGAAGGCATCCTGGACTCCTCGCTCTTCCAACCGTAATTCTTCCCCAGACTTCCTTTCATCTTACACTGCGGACCTTTTACTCCTAAGTCATATTCTCTCATATATGACTCGTATTCCCATCATCATGACTCACCGGCCTCAGTTCATTTTACTCTATTTAGTCGAGCTGCGCCCGCAGCTTCCATTTCATATTACGCGACGCGTCTTCTTCTTTTGGTACGCGACGCGTCCTTTTCCTTTATATCTTACGCGATGCGTCTTTCCTTTTCTGCTTCACGTGACGCGTCTCTTTCCTTTTATATCTCACGTGACGCGACGCGTCTCTTCTTTGACTCATACGCGACGTGACGCGTCATTTCCTATTTAGACTTTAGAGCGGAGATTCTATCTCTAACTGGCCCTAAAGGGGCTTAGTATAAATAGCTAGAATCGCCGCCCATGTAACTCTAACTTTGATCTACGCAATCTTACGTGGATTTCGAAGTCTTCACTGTCAGCACCTGTGCCAGCGTCGTGAAACCAGTGTTTCATCAACGTCTAAATCCTGATCTCGATCTTCTGTCAATCAGAGCTCGATCAGGTAACTGCGAACAGCTGTCTAGCTGAGGTCGCCACTTTGTCCTTGTGAACAGCTCACCGGCTGAGGTCACAAGCTTCCTTGCCGCTAATCAGAGGATTAGCCCGCTAGCCATCGCCCAACACTAGCCGAGTTACCAGCCGCCTATTGCCCAGAGGCCGTGCCCAGATACAGGCCTTGCCCACAACCTGTCCATAGCCGACTCTCCCTTGTGTACCTGGGAGGAGCCCGCTCATTGCCACGAACAGGAACGCCACCTGAGGTCGCCACCACCACGTTAAGTTGCCACAACCATTGTACACAGCTGAGCCGATCCGGTGATCCGCTAGCCGACCAAAGGGTCCACCTGTCTTCAGAGGAAGACCTGTCCGTAGCGCTGTTGACTTCAGTCATCCGCGTACGCGTTATTTGTTACACCGGTCGTAACAGTGGGTTTGTACTTTATTGGCCTGGCATATGGCACAGCCAGCCACAAACCGACGGACAAAGGCAGACATGCCTGGCCACCAATAATCTTTGGCAAGGAGCACAACCGTGCGCATGTGGCCACCGTGGCCTCCTTCAAGCGAGGTGTGTGCATTCAGCACAAGTTCTTGGCGGGCATCGCCAGGGATATACACACAGCCCTTATAATAGAGCTTCCCATCTAGGAAAGTCCAGTCGGCAGGGGAGGACCGTCCAAACAGTGGTATATCATTTTCCATGCCCTTCAAGGCATCAATAACAAGGGGATCCTCCTCTGAGGATTGACGGATTCAATCAGCAAGTGTGAGATCGAGGGTCTGGACTTGGTGTTCAAAGGCACTGTTAGGCAACAGTTGGACATCAGCATTGTCCATGGTGGTGTCGACGGTGTCACGTCGAGACAGGGCGTCAGCCGGTCCCATCTGGGATCCAGGTAAGGCAGTGTAGGCAAGGTCAAAATCCTGCAAAAATAACAGCCACCTGGCTTGGCGACGGGAGAGCTTCCGAGGTTGCTTAAAATAGGTAAGGTTCTTATGATCCATAAGAACCGTTACGGGATAGGCGGAACCCAACAAGTATTGGTGCCATTCTTCTAATCCTCGGATCATGGCAAGCAGCTCCCGGTCATATATGTCATAGTTGCGCTCGGCAGGGGCAAAGGTCTGGGAGAGATAGCCACACGGCTTATAGTCTCCATTTGGGTCTCGTTGCATGAGGACACCACCTGATGCAGTTAACGACGCATTGGT
>QFEF01003140.1:0-10355 GCA_003316035.1 Neoboletus subvelutipes | reverse complement strand
GTAAGTTTATCATGACGGTCGTGGTTGCGGTAATGCATGTCAAGTTACACAGCTGATACAAATCTCTACTCAAGTCCCAATGCCCTTCGTACGTTCATTAAATTGGAGGTTAATTAAGCTTATCATATTCCTTCACAGTTGGTAGTACCCTTATCCCTGACCTTGTCACGGTCAGAGTCAGTGTTTCTTCTTCATACCTTGTTTGTCGTTAAAATATTAATGCCCCTCCCTGCAGACGTATGCATCTAAATTCTGACTGAAACCCGTATTGAGAACAGTTCCATAGGTGTAAGTGCATTAATTTACTGCCCTCTCCACTATCAGTATGAAACATGGATGTTCCAAAGGTACTGGAGTGTATCTGGTATCTGTCTGGGCGTTTCCGATATTTTATAATGCTGCTGATTGTAAGTTCCCGTACTGCGAGATCCCTTTTCCCAGACTGTGATTTCAGTTACAGTTGTGATGATCTTGCGGGTGTATGCAATGTGGAGTCGATCCAAATGGATTCTTTGGCTCCTCCTGTTCACGTATGTGCCGCAGGTTATTCTTTCCTTGGTTTTTGTAGGTATCTACAACAATCCCGATACTAGTACAAACATCACAGGTGTGTCTTGAACTAAACTGCATGCATCGCTGCAATCTCACGGAGACGGCATCCATCTCTTGCCATCCCTTTTCAAGTCTTGGTTGTTCAAGACACGGATCTCTCTTTTTGCAATGTTTCATCGAATGTCTCATCCGAGCTTAACATGTATTACCAAATTCCGCGACTACTACTCGGCGCTACACTTTTGTTTCTCGCTGTCATCCAAACCTTGAGGCAGTCGGTTCGGATGTACAAAGCCACCAAGCAGTGGCAGCCTAACCGGTATATGCAACAACTCGTGAGAGATGGAATTCTTTACTTCCTTGTGTACGTCTCGCTTATCCACACACACTCGTTCGTCATTATTGCATTCTCCCATCCATCTTGCTATCGCACAAAAACTAACCATTCGGCCGTTTTCTTCTGAACTGTTAGGAACAGGCTTGTCACTCTTCCTTCTATAGTCGGAGACGGATTAAACAGGGCTTTGTTGCTCACCATGACCGTGTTCGGCTACATAACCATATGCCCCATGGTGCCTCGGTTTATCATCAGCCTGCGAGAGCTGTATGAGCGTGACCTTCGTGGCCGCTTGCAGGGAGTTGACACCGGATTTGGAGTGCTGTCGCAAACCATGGGCAGTGGAAACACAGCCGTGTCTGCGATCGTATTTGCAGATGTCTTTTCGGGACAGGATCAAGTCGTGGAATGGGACGCGAACGAATCGGGGGCGATGCGACTCAAAATGTTGGGAGATAATACGCGTCAGGTTTGAACGAGGATTCTAGGTGGACATTGGGGACGAACACTAGGACTGGAGAATTGATGAAGAATGGGGGGTGGTCTACTCAGTTTGAACGGTGGCTCGGATATTTATTTCACCTATACATATGACTCGTCTTCTCCGTTCAAGATATGTATTGTGTATATCTCAATGCTGCAGTGTTGGCATTGTCTCGATGGAGCTTTTCCTCTGCACGTGCGATTTTATTTATGTGTTTCAGATCTCTTCACGACATACGCAGGGCGTTTGTAGAAACTAACATGTTCTTCGCGTTCCTCAAGGGCTAGTGTATAGATCAGCCAAAGGTTCCTAACTCCCAGAAAATGGGTAAGCGTCACGACCGCGTGTCTCGGAGGCATGCGCTCGGGCATTCGAGGGCCACCCTTTTGCCATCACGCGCGGCATTAATCCAAGGGTCCATGTACTCGAACCGTGTCTTGTTCAGTCGCTGTGCTCTTGGCAAAGTCGGAATTTTTCGACAGAGGGGCGCCACATAGGGTCGAAACTTCAAGTTCCCGAGCCGGTCTGCAACAGAGTGCAGTATGTTCATACTTCTCCGACAAGGCAAAGTCTGCTCCCGCGTGCGCGCACCAAGAAGAGTGCCAAAGAAAGGTCCTCCTCTCGGAGATCGAATAGCGGTGCCCAATGTCCCTATGCCAATCTCATGGGAATGTCTACCCGACGCAGAGGAAGATGAGGTCTCTTCGACTCTCGTGATGAAACGATATAGGTTGTTTTCAGCCGACGCCGTCCGATCCAGCTGTTTGATAAACCTCACCTCATGAACACGGACGTATTCGACTGACCCTTACTTTCCCAGTTTCGGACAGTGCATTGATCGACCACTTGCTGAAAATCTCACCGCATTGGCTTGCCAGTGAGTGAAGAATCCACGTCGGAGGAGTTCAAATCTAGTGTTCAGCGTCCTTTTGGCCAGTCGGCAAAGCTTCAAGTCCGCTCTCGAATTCGTATTCGGGTTCTGGCTCATCGCACTAGTGGGATAGATGATAAATCTCCCGGGGACCCGGACACCGATATCTGGTGTCAAGCATCTTGGATCTTTGTTGTGTGTCGCTGCGAGTTATGATACTAGCCTTCCTGGGTCAGTACAACTGGTACTTAAATACGGTGGTCCGGGCGATCGAGACTCGCAGGAGACACCGTGCTGAGTCAGCGGGGAGTCTGTAGCCATGGTCAGACAATCCAGGACATTGACCATGCAGTTGTCATGGCCATTCGTCTCAAGTTCGGGAAGGGAATGCGTACTCTGTTCGATGTCTCTCGCAATGATACCTTCCTTATTGTTTCAATCTGATTTGAAACGACCTGACTATCTTGGAGGTTATGGGCGTCATTTGCTTCGTGGGGTTGGCATGTAATGAGCGCTGGTGCACTCTCACACTCTTGCAATTACTGTACGCACCGAAAAAGACCCCACGGAAGGTATGCTTGCGATTCAAAAGATTAGCTATCTGGAATGACCTCATATTTGAACAGGATACGGTTGATCCACGTCATTTACTCTGCACCAATGTCTGAACTCGACGAGCAAATCATCCTCTGCCGCAATGAATTGCAACTCCACCCTCAAGGTCATCCCGATCGAGCTAGATCGCTACAAAATATTTCTTCTTCACTCAATAACCGGTTCATTCAAAGAAGAGGGATGACGGGCCTTGACGAGGCACTTGCCCTTGAACGCAGTGTATTGGAACTTTTCCCACAAGGGCATCCCGATCGAACCAATTCGTTGGGCAACTCATCGCGATTTCCCTCCACACCCGTTTCAACCAGCTCGGAAGGCTCTCTGACCTTGATGAGGCCATTTCCCTCCAACGTAGCGTATTAGAACATCATCCGCAGGGGCATCCTGATCGAGCCTTTTCACTGAGCAACATTGCAAGTTACCTTGATTCTCGTTTCTAGCAGCTCGGGAGGCTCTCTGACCTCAACGAGGCACTTGCGCTTGAACGCAGTGCATTGGAACTTCGCCAGCTGGGGCATCCTTATCGAGCCCTTTCACTGGGCCGTTTCAAGCACTCAGCTACGCACGACATTAGTGACCTCCAGGAAACGTTCCATGTATACTCTCAACTCTCCGACGTTTCCCAGACAGTGTCTCCCGCTGACCTCAACTGCGCCAAATAATGGATCCAAGCAGCTGAAGAATGTGGACACAGTACTACAGTTTTGGCATACCAAACATTTTTGCGCCTCAGTGTTCGCCACCTTGCCACTCTGCCTTCTCTCCCTCAGAATTTTGGACTACTCAAACAGCTCATAACATCTCTAGTAGCCGATGCATTTTCCGCTTGTCTTCGCTATGGCAATTCCACCAATGCAGTCGAGCTCCTTGAACAAGGTCGTGGTGTCTTTTGGAGTCAGTTGATCCGCCTTCGCTCTCCCCTCGATGATGTGGTAGCGTCAGGTGACGCTGGCAATAAATTGGCGGAGAAGTTCACCGAGGCGGCCTCCTTCCTCCGCAGCGTGTTTGATGCCCCTCCAAATACTAACTCTCAACACGATCGAGCGTGGCGTCTCAATATCCAATTGCAGGATATTATCACCGATATTCGCAAGTTGCCTGGCCTCTCACGTCTCCTCCAACCCCTGCTCTTTTCAGATCTCCAGGTTGCAGCTGCCAGTGGACCAGTCATAATCGTAAATGCCAGCAAATACAGCTGCGATGCACTGGTACTTCTATCCGACCAAGATCCCGTCCATGTTGTTCTCCCCACTACCGAAGTCCGTGTCTCCGAACTCTCATTGGAACTTCGTTCTGTGACGTCGTGCGCCAAATTCATGGATGTGACGAGGGACAATTGTGGTGCTTCTACGAGAACTCTGGGATGTAGTCGTTTCCCCAATCGTAAAAATCCTCTCCCTGTCGATCTCGTATATAGTGGTGCCCAACCGCTGGATTCTCTCTTCCTCCATTGCACGCTGCTGGGCCGTACAGGAAGGGCCAACCAATCCTCTCCGATCTTTACATTTCCTCCTATACGCCAACCTTAACAGCCCTCATTCGTGCTCGACAGAAAAGCCTGTTGATTCCATCCATGGAACGGCATCATTTTTTGGTCGTGGGGCAGGCACAGGCTCCAGGACAGAACAAACTCCCCTGAGTAGAAACTGAGCTGTCCAATATATCACAGCGTTTCAGGTCTGTCGCGACGGTATTTTGCGTTCAAGCTCAGGACGCAAGCACCACCAACGTTGGTGAAGAATTGAACAAGAACGACTTTGTTCATTTTGTGTGTCATGAGGTCCTCGATCGGAAGCAACCGTTCGAGTCCGGATTTGCGTTGGGTGACGGACTGTTGAAGGTCGAAAACGTTATGCGATACGACTTGCAGAACGCGAAGTTTGTATATCTGTCCGCGTGCCATACAACCGTCGGTGACGAAGAAAGTCCAGATGAGGCTATCCATCTCGCCGCGGCGATGAAGTTCGCCGGGTTCCGTTCGGTAATTGGGACGATGTGGGCTGTGGACGATGAACACACGAATGAGATCACGTCTAAGTTTTACGATAACCTGGTGGACGAGTCTGGTCATCTGGACCATACACGAGCAGCTCTCGCACTGCACAAGACGATGAGGGGTTTTCGTTCAAGTGACCTATCTTTTGATCAACGGATACTCTATATACATATTGGTGCCTAGCGGTGCTGCTTTCTGGTGCGTACGTGTTTTCCGCATGCGCTGTTATCCAAACTAGATCACCTGCAGTTGTGCGTACTGTAGCAGGTCGTATTCTCGACGTCATTTACAACAATCGGACATGTCGCAGTTTGTTTGTTCGAACGGAGCCCCAGGTTAAGGTGCGGCTTGGAAGAGGACTTCTTCGACTGTTACTGCCTCGCCACACGTGAGGCAAAGGATATGTCTTTATTCAAATTGCTTTCGCCCTGCTTTTCATAAGTTTAGGAAAAGAACCTACCTACATACTTACTACAAGCATACAAGTACTCGGTACTATACGTTGTACGTACGTATACCCAACAACGATGGCGACGTTAGGCAACGAGAAGGAAGAGAAAGGGCTGTATCGATGCCAGTCATGTGTAGAACAAGAAACAGTCGAACGGGGTGAATGATAGAATCTTGACATGCACAAGTAAAACAACAGCGGCAAAGAGAACAGCGCCACTGCGAAAGGTCGTCTACGAACCTTTACAATGCACTCACAGGTCGCATTTAGACTACAAGTTCCGTGTTGCTGGATTCACCGAATGACTCCGACTCCGACGGTGAAGATCATTCAGGACCTATCCAGGCCAGTTTATTTAACACTGAGACCACCGTAAACTTCTCGGATTACAGAGTAATAGGGCCACCGTCGCTAAGGTTTACCATACCAAACAACACCTGACGGGCCGACATAGCACAGACGGCAAGTCTTCTCGCTTTCTTGACTCGTAACCGAAATGGCCATACTAGAAGCAGTTGACCGGTACCGTGGAACTTGAAACGCTAAGCATGCTGCATTACTCACTGATCGGTCATCACGGATATTATAAGCAGACTGAAATTCAAGCTTGCACATATTAACATAGGATTCCATCAGAATGACCCAGAAGTTCCGCTGTGCGCAAGGCGGTAAGCAAACTATTTAACGTTGATGTTATGAGTATTTTATGCAACCTGGACTCGTTGAAGTTAAACAGCTCAGCTAGACAATGATGCATGTCTCTCAGCCTTATGATCGAATTTGTACTGCATAATCACATACAAGATGTCCGTACCACTGGGAGTGAGCGGCTTCTTCACGGTGATTTGACGATTGCCGAACAGAGTTTGGGCGGAACTCGGCGCAGCAAGGTACTTTGCGACTTGTCATCCTGGTATCTAATTATATGAATACCCTGTTGCTGGATCTCTCAAATGACTTTCTGCAGAAGACAGCACCACCTCACATGCTGTTTACATATCCGTCACTCAGTGCGGGTGCCACTCAGGCTGTCGTCACGGTGACGATCGCCAGCGTCACTTTAGTTGCTACCAGCATCTTTCGCAAGAAACAACAATTAACCTCGAAGGAAGGGTATCCACTCCCTCCTGGTCCTGCTACACGGTGGTTCTGGGACAATGTCATGCCGGCGGCGAAGTCAGACCGTCCTCCTCAACTTTTCTCAATACGTTGAACTGACTCGGTTTTCTACAGTATCAGCTCTACGTTCAACGATTGGGCTAACGAGTATGGCCCTGTGATCACGCTTCGTCAAGGCAGTGAGATTTCCATCGTTATCACACGGGTCGACGTAAGACAGAATTTCGTCTCTACTCCGACTCCCATTGACGTCTTGTCTGCAGGCAGCAACTGAAATAATGGAAAAAGAGGGTAGCGCACTCGTAGACCGCCCCCCGATGATTGCCGCTGGTAAACTTCTGTCTGGAGACAAACGAATCGCGATAGTGGGCAGCGGCGAGCGATTTCGTCGGCTCAGGAAGGCTGTTCACACACATTTTCAACCAAAGGCAGTGTTAAAGTACAAGGACATCCAGTTCGAGGAAGCCAGAACGTTCATCCTCAACATTCTCGATGACCCGGACAACCATCAAAAATATGCGCATCGGTGAATTCGAGCATAACGAGTATGTGTCTTGCGTGCGTGATGCCAGCATATGTCGTTCTAGGTATTCTGCATCTAGCATTCTACGTGTGACGTATGGCAAGTCGAGCCCTATATCTATCGACGATCCAGTGGTTGTTAGCGTGAAGCAACTTATCGAACACTTTGTCGAAGCGACGCGACCTGGTGCTTACCTCGTTGATCGCTTCCCTTGGTTAAAATACGTTCCCGGATATGGAAGGCGCCTCAGGGAATATTACGAGTCTGATCTCGAGTTTTACAGAGCTCAATTGAACTGCGTGGAACGTGCAATGGTGAGTTCTCCTTCCCTCCTATTAAAACACTACGATGTAACCAACAAAGGACCCTTTAGTCGTCAGGAAATGCTGGCCCATCGTTCTCAAGAACCCTGTTGGAAAACATCCACGGTCATCAATTGTCCGTTGATGAGATGGCTTTCCTTGCTGGAACACTCTTCGAAGCCGGATCTGACACGGTACGGTCATTCCCTAAATGTGAATGCCCTAAAAATGCACTAAGTAGAGGCTCGCAGAGTGCAAATGGTATCATCGCGATGATCATGGCCGCAGCCTGCTTCCCCGATGCACAATTGCGGGTACAAGAGGAGTTGGATGTGGTTGTTGGCAGGGATAGATGTAGGTTCACCCATCCTCATTTCGGCATTGTATCGTTTCATCTCTCCTAATCTCAGTACCGAGCTGGAACGACTGGAACGATCTTCCTCAACTACATGCATTTATCTCTGAGGCGCTCCGCTGGAGACCCATTACACCACTCGGTAAGCAATCCGAGTTTTTTCAACAATGTCATAGACAATTGTTTTCATAGGTTTTTCACACCGTTCAACAAGAGATATTATCTGGGTACGGTGACTTATTTTCTACAAAGAGTACCATAACGAACGTCGACCGTCAATTACAGAAAGGTTACTGTATCCCCGCCGGCACGACGGTAACGGGAAACCTATGGTATGTTGGCCTTCTCCCTTGGATCCTTGTAAGTAACTGAGGTGTTGATAAACTAGGGCCATCAGCCGGGACCCTGTCGCGTTCCCAGATCCTGAAAAATTCGATCCTCAACGCTGGCTGGACCAAAACGGTCAACTGCGCAATGACGTGGAGTGCTACACGTTTGGCTTTGGTCGAAGGTACACGTTTTTTCAGATTGCTCACTTTTCGTCCGCTGAAACCAGCGCATCACTCTCACTCACGCGACGGTGCTATTTTACGAAGACTGTGCCCAGGCATACATTTCGCAAACCGCTCGCTCTTCATCGTGCTCGCGCTCCTTTTCTGGTCATTCCGAGTTGTTGAGCGTCCTGAAGCGCCGATCGATACTACCCCGGGGGATGGGGACAATGACAATGTCGTTTCCCATCTGCCTTCCTTTGTGGTCAGCTTCGTGCTCGTATGGAAGAGGCGCGGTTGAGAGAGGCGATAGTAATGTGATCGGCGTGTAGGTACCGTCAGACTGTATTCGTGTTCTGAACTTGAATGGCTGAGTATGTGTATGTACTGTTGAAAGAATGTATTTTCGCATGAGTGGCAGAAGCGGTACTACCGGCCCCACGAAATCACTTTGCCTTCTTGATCACTGACAGAGGACAAGGTCAAACGAAGTTGAAGAAAGGCAAGCGCTGAACTTCGTAGGCTAATACAGTACTCATAATCCTAACACAAGCCTAGTGCCGCAGCTCATGCGCTCATGCTCCCAGCTCAGTTTCACTAGATTCGACATTTCTACGCATATGGTATGTTTATTATTATGGGCCATGCAATTTGACCCCAAGTTGTACGACCAAACCCAACGATTGACTAACATCATTACAACCAGAATTTAAATAAAACACGTTTCAGTTTTAGTACAGGATGATAGAACGCGCGCATGATATATACAACCGTCAACCAGATCACATTACAGTGTCGCCCACACCCGGAATCCAAGTGTCTAATTGTCAAGTTCTTTGATGAACTCGAGGGCTAATCGCGGGCTGACATCATTCGAAAAAAGAAGTCAACAGACGGTGACGATCGAGGACGAACGGAGAGACACGCACCTGTCCGCAGGTTTTACGGGAATCTTCTTATCGAGCAGTTTTCCGCTCTTGTCAAACACGAAATGACTCCGCTTGGTTTTATTACCATCAGCAGCACCGAGGGCGCCTATAAGCGCCCTCTGAGGATCCGAGAGCAATTGATATGGTAGTTGTTTCTTCGGATTGAAACAAGGAGCCCGTCAAAACGAGTCGAGGGGCTGAACCATGTATGCTGATTTGCTCACCTTTGTCTGCCACTTTGTTTGAGCGGCGGGAGAGTCTGCGCTGAGGCAGTAAACGCCATAGCTGAGCGCTCCAAATTCTTGCCAGACGTCTCTGAAACCGCACGCCTGTGCAGTACAACCGGCTATGATCAATCAAATCGCACCCCGTCAGTCCATCGATGTCAAAATGACATCCACCTGACCCTCGTGCAATGAAAGATCGAGAGATACTCACGCGTATCAGCTTTTGGAACTAGGAAGAGAACGATGCCTTTCTCGGCGGTGAGTGATGCCGTGTCGACGTCTTCGCCCTTTTCGTTCTTTAGAATGAACGAGGGAAGGGTGTCCCCGATGTCAACGTTGTTGGGTGCGTCCGATGGCACGGATGAAGGCTCCGCAGCCGGAGAGGACTCTCCAGCCACCACATCAGCCTCAGCTTGGATGTCCTCCGCAGAAGGCATCTTGACCTATCACATCCAAGCATCGTATCATCATTCGAGAAAGAAAGAAACAATGGTGTTTTTTAAATCACAAAAAAATCAATCGATGGGATCAACCCTCCTGAACTCGACGAGCGAAAACACCCAGAATTAACGCAACAACTGACCTTTTTCGCATCTTTTTCTCGCTCGACATCGACATCTTGGTCCTCTTCTTGGTCCGCTTTCTTGGTCCGTTTTCGAGTGGACCCTGCCTTGGTCGACTTGGCGGTGGCAGCAGATGCTCCTTTTCGCGACCTCTTTACGGGCGCTTCAGGGCGTGCTTGTGCTGAAATCCGACTGGATCGACGAGGTGCGTTAGCAATCTCCATAGTCAATTCAGCCATATCTTAATATTCAATGGTGAACGGGGTTACAAAGAAAGAAAAAAAAGAGAAGCAGGGGGTAGGGGTGAGTGGGGAATGGATGCAGCAGTGTTGTGTAACGAGATTTTTTTTATGGGGGGAAAAGGCCCTGAGGCTGGGTCTGTGCGCAGAAATTCAAACTGGCCTCGCATGGCATGGGCCTGCCAGATTAAATATTGACGCCGCGATGGAGAGCTTGTACTTCCAGGGTGGTCCAGGGCGTGGCCGAGTGCGCACAGACCCTCCATTTCACTGCCACACTGACATCTCCATGTGGGTTTGC